>JAODAL010019908.1:0-70810 GCA_025379985.1 Phyllomedusa bahiana | reverse complement strand
TGTTTCCTACCCTTTATTCTACATACAGAAGAGCCAGCACAGCACAGGTTTTGCTGGGACCTGTGGTCTTCCAAGCAGGATAAGTGCCATAGTTTCTATTCTCTGACATGCTATTCTAATGACTTCTCTTATTTCCAGTCTGTCTATAACCTTAATACATGTTTGGTGCATTACTTATGCTCCTAAGTTCCGTAATGCGCCTAACCCATAGGCGAGGCGCGTCGAAATTTACACACCATTTTTTAAAAGCACAAAAAACACTTTCATACATCAGGCGCATTAAAATGAGACTGAAAATGAGTATTCACTTTGATGCACCTTTCTTTATACATGTTGCCCATAGTGTTTTTAGACTTTGCAAAGGCGTTTGACCCTGTATCTCATTAACGTCTATTGGGTAAATTAAAGTCTTTTGGGTTAAAAATAACACTGTTTACTTGGATTAAAAACTGTCTATCTGATCGTTCTCAGAGAGTGGTGGTAAATGATTCCTACTCTGAATGTTCCCCGGTTATGAGTGGTGTGCCCCAAAGCTCAGTACTGGATCCTCATTTGCTCAATTTATTTATTAATGATATTGTTGAGGGTATTGATAGCACTGTTTTTTTTTTTATTTTTGCAGATGACACCAAGCTAGTAGGGTACTACAATCTATGGAAGATGTTCATAAATTGCAAACAGACTTGGACACACTTAGGCTATGTTCACACGGCTTAACTGCGGGGTGAAATTACGCCCCGCAGTTACGCTGTGTGGCCGGGGCGGAAGCGGGGGGACGGCACCTCGCCGCCAAATAGAGAATCACTGCTAGCGGCGCGTATACGCCCCTAGAAAGTGACATGTGAATTATCTCCCCCCTCGGCGTATTCGCCGAGCAGGGAAAGGGGGAAAGTAATCCATAGTTCTCTATGAGAACTGTGGATTACCGTAATGAATGGGCCGTTTTCAGCCCGTAATTTGTGCACTTCGGCGCGTAATTACAGACCGAAATACGGCCCATGTTAAGCCATGTGAACATGGCCTAAGAGCACATGTATGAAAACGGTCAAGATCTAAGACTAACTTTGTTGCCCATAGCAACCAATCAGAGCTCCCCTTTGACTTTTATATAGTACTCTGAAAAAAGGAAAGTGGAGCACTGATTGGGTACTATGGGCAACAAAGAAAGTCTTAGACCTAGACAGTTTTTATACATGTGGCCCTAAGTGTTTAGGCATCCACTTGGCAAATGAGGTTCAATGTGGATAAATGTAAAGCTCTGCATCTGTGCACTAATAATCTGCAGGCATTATATGTCCAAGGGGGAGAAACACTGGGAGAATCATCTGATGAGAAGGATCTGTCTGTACTTGTAGATCATAGACTACAGAACAGCAGGCAATGTCAATCAACTGCCTCTAAGGCCAGCAGAATATTGGCATGCACTAAAAGAGGCTTGGACTCACAGAACAGGGATGTAATTTTAAAACTATATAAAGCATTGGTTCGGCCTCACTTGGAGTATGATGTTCAGTTCTGGGCTCCAGTTTATAGAAATGATGCTATGCAGCTAGAGAAAGTGCAGAGATGAGCAACCAAACTAATAAGGGGAATCTTGAGATGCTCCAGCTAATCAAGGCTACATCATAGAGAGAACACTTGATGGAGACTGGGGTTACCTCAAATATTGTGGCCTGGACCTTCTCCAGACCAGAACACCTTAGAAATCTTATGGGATCAGTTGAGTCGCCATGTAGAAGCTCGTAACTCTGTACCCCTGAACCTCAATGACCTGAAGGGCACCCTTTAAGAAGACTGGGATGCCATGGTTCAGCAGTCAATAGCAGCATGAGACATCATTGTCAAACTGTAATTTATGCATAAGACCACATGACATGTTATATTGACATTTTTTTTATAGTATATACCCCCCACTGTTAATAGCTTTTGTTTCATTAAATTGATTGAGATGAGAAAATCAACATTGCATGCTACGACTTAAATTGCCTACTTTCAGGATAAAATATCACTGTAGCGTGAAATTTTTATTTTCCCTAAATTTCATCTGAAAGCCAAATATCTAACTAACTTTTTGGGAGTAATGGAAATAAAGGAAGGATGGATGGACAAATGTACCGAGACATTGTTCAGAAAATTCTGCTGCCATCTTCCAGGATAATGAAGATTAAACGAGGGTGGACAATTCAGCAAGACAATAATTAGAGATGGGCGAATTTCTCAAAAATTAGATTCGGTCACTTCGCTGAATTTTCCGACAAAATTAGTTTCGTTCCTAAATTAAAAAAATTGCGTATTACTTCGACGAATCCGGTTAAAAACAGCTATTCTCCAGGCTGCACAAAGCCTGCAGGTGAGCTGTAGAACCGTTGTGCCATGCTTTAAATATGCAGAGGGAGCTTGGTTTTGGTCTTCATACAAATGTTGTGGTTTTAGTATGACACGCAGATGACTGCCAGCCGCTCTAGAATCGCTTCACTATAAAATCCCTGGGCAATTAGGCAGGGCAAAACTGACCAAAAAACTCAAGCGGGAATGTTGCCTGATAAAGTCAACGCCAGAGAAGCTGTAAAAAAACAAGTCTGAGAGCTCAGTGGCAACATTAGTGACGGCAGTGTGGAGGTGACGGCGCCCCCCCCCCCCCCCCCCGCGCCACACAGCATGAGGTCAGGCAGTGGCACAATGACATTCTGAGGGTTGGCAAACACGAGGAATCTACAGAGTGGCACAATGACTGAGAGCGGAGGTCACGTTGGCAGCAGTATGAGGTCAGGCAGTGGCACAATGACATTCTGAGTGTGAAAAACAGGAGGAAGCCACAGAATGGCACAATCCACAGTGTGGAGGTCACGACAGCACGCATGAGATCAGGCAGTGGCACAATGACATTCTGGAGGCGCAAAAACATTAATTAGGCCACAGAGTGGCACAATGAGACAGTGTGGAGGTCACGAAAGCAGGCAGCCCATGAGATCAGGCAGTGGCACAATGACATATCTTGGAGGCGCAAAACAGTATAAGGCCACAGAGTGGCACAATTATACAGTGTGGAGGTCCACGACAAGCATCAGCATGAGATCAGGCAGTTGGCACAAAGTAACATCTGGAGGCGGCAAAACAGTATTAGGCCACAGAGTAGGGGCACAAATCACCCAGTTTGGAGGCGTCACGGCGAGGCAGCATATGAGGTCAGGCATTGCACAATGACATTCTCAGGAGCGGCAAAACAGTAATTAGGCCACAGAGTGGCACAATGATACAGTGTAGAGTTCACGAAATGCAGCAGCATGAGATCAGGCAGTGGCACAATGACATCTGGAGGCTGCAAAAACATTATGAGGCCAACACGAGAGGCTCACAATCACACATTGTGTAGAGTCACGGCGGCAGCAGTATGAGATACAGGCAGTGCAAAATGACATTCGGAGGCGCAGAAACAGTATTAAGGCACAGCGTGGCACAATGATACAGTGTGAGAGTCACGACAGCAGCATGCATGAGAATTCAGGCAGTGGCATAATGACATTCTGAGCGCAAACAGTATTATTAGGCCACAGAGTGGCACAATCACACAGTGTGGAGGTCACATACAGCAGCAGCATGAGATCAGGCAAGGCCACAATGACATTCTGGAAGTGCAAAACCAGAGGAAGCCACAGTGTGGCACAATGACCAGAGAGCGAGGTCACGGCGCAAGCAAGCATGAGGTCAGGCAAGTGGCTACAATGACAAACAGTGTGGAGGACATGCAGCAGCCACAGCAGCAGCATAGTCAGCAGTGGCACAATGACACAGTGTGGATTGTCACGAGCAACAGTCAAACAGCAGCAACATGCATGAGGTTCATCAGAGTGGCACAATGACAGAGTGTTGAGGTGGGTGGCAATACCCATCCCTGGTAAAGATGGTGGAAGGCAGATGGAGAAACTGGCAGCAGATGTGTGGCATCAGGCGGGTGCGCATCAGAATAGTGGCTGAGGCAGGTAGTTTTTGCACCCAGAACTGACGCCTAAGGCATTGGTGTGTGAAATCCTGGCCCGATCTCACGCCCGAAAAAAAAAAAAAAGAAGAAAAAATGATTCATCATGACAAAGGTCAAGTCGTACCACATTTCCGTGGACAAGCGGGTCTGCCTTGGTACGATGGCCCCCGCCGCACTGAACACCCGCTCTGATTGCCACACAACTGGCCGGGCAGGACAGCTTCTCCACTGCAAACTCGGCAAGTTGCGGCCACACATCCAGTTTGGCTGCCCATAGTCCAGCGATCTTTCTAACTGAGGTGGCAAGTGCTGTTCCAAGTAGGTCCCACAACCTGTTGGTTCAGGACTGGCTCGAGGTCCTGCTGCAGCTCGCCTGCTGCGACTGCCCTCCTCACTAGCGGTGGGAAGGAAGCTTCTCATCATTGACTCCAACTTAGGTTACTACTGATGGAGCATGGTACTGCTCCTCCCCCCCCACCTTTCCCCCAGCAGCCCGGCAGTATACGTGAGCGCCTGAGGAAGCTCCCCAGTCCAACCTGTCAGAGGCGGACGATGCCGCACAATGCAGCAGCCAACTGATTACCAGATTTCCCTATAGTATTTTTGAGTTTGTCTTCCCTCTCAATAGATGGGAAAAAGGCTCCATCTTTGACCGGATAGCGAGGTCCAATAGGGTGGAGATCCAGAGTCATCCCTCTGCCGGATGCTGAACTATTCATCTGTCACTAGCCCAGGCTTAAAAGCATGCTGCGGGCCTCTGCACAAGTACACCGAGGGGCTCCTGCCTCCATTTCCACTGTATACTGCCACGGTGCATGAGGGTCATCCTGCCTCATCATCTCATCTCCATCCACCTCCTCCAGCTGCTCCTGCTCCTCCTCTCTTGTCACTGGTAGAAAATCCACTCATTCACCAGACAATGCCCTTCTGCTCCAATGACCACCTCCTCCTCCTCCATTTCATCCCCACCGGACTCATGTGCCACACGAGATTAGTCGCCACGCTCCAGTCCCCTGCCCAGACAGATTTCTCAGCATCTGTTTCCTTGACATAAGCATTGGAATGATGGTTATTCAATCCCCGTAGTCCTGGCGACTGACAAATAACGTCGCCTCCTCGAAGGCCTCAACAAACGGCAGGTGTCACCATGAGCTGCCACTGCTGACATCAAAGTTACACAGGGAGTACTCTCTGTCTGCCTGGATCATCAAAAATCGTTAATGTCCTTTCTCGTGTTCATACATCGGTCCAACATGTCAAGGTGGAATTCCAGCGGGAGGAAACAACGCATACAGACGTGTGATGGGACGGCCGTTCCCTGCTGCCAAAACTCGAGTGAGGTTGTTCCTGCTTTGTACAAGGATAAAGTGCATGCACAGCTTCCTGGCCATAATTTAGAATGTTCTGAAGATCGGTGGAAGACTTCAGGAACCTTTTCACAACCATATTGAACACGTGCCTATGCAGGGCGCATGACCATCCCGTCTCGTGCAGCGCGGACAACCAAACTGAAATGTTCCTCCCATTGTCCGTCACCACCATGGTTTCCGATTTGAGCAGTTGGCGCGAGAAAGCCACACATCGAATTTCTTGCTGCATGACTCGGAGCATTCCTCCCCTGTGTGACTTCGTTCGCGACGAGGCAAAGCCAGTGTAGAACTGCGTGAACATACCTGCTGTGGCCCAACACCGGGAGATGATGTCAAAGAAGAAACAGCTCCTTCTGCAGAGGTGGTGGACGTGACTGCTGCAATTTGGCATGCATGCCCACTGGGCGTCTGCGTCTGCCGCTGTTGCTGCGGCGGCAGGATGGACCACTCACCTCTGAGCCACGTTTCGCCCAGTCCAACCTGGATGGTGACGCTGCTGGTGTTGAACCAGGCCGTGTGCCAACGTTACTCCCTGGCCACGCTTCACTTTCTGCACCACAGATTCATACATTTACCCATATTCTCTCCTCCGGTGTCTTATCAAAGAACGCCACACCGCCGGTATCGGATTTTACCGCCTAACGCTCCGCACTGAGTGACTACTGCCGCCGCTGCCACTCTTCGCTGAGCCCCTGTGCTGCTCTTTCTTGGATTGCGAACGGTTTTTTACCCCGAGGCCGCTTGGCGTTCCCACCTCAACACTGCTGCTATCCTGCTGAATCACGACCATCTCTCTCACATCTATACTTTGCTGCCTACTGCAAGAAGCAGCGATATTGGCCCCCATTTCATCGCAGCCAAGTTCTGCTGCCTGCCCTCCTCAAATTGTTAATCCTTCCGCTATATATGGCGCTGAGCCCAGACCACATAGTAGATCTCTGCTGAGGGAAACGGATGGGGACAGAGGCGGTCTGAGGACAGGTGAGGGCGCTGACCCGCTCCCGGCCATGCCAACTAATGGTTGTGTCTGAGGTGCCCACCGACTCTTGGCTGGGGTTGTCAGATGTCATCTGGGAGGAAGAGGATGACCTAGTCAACCAATCAAGAACACTGGTTTCATGAACACACACGGCCGCTAGATGTACAGCGGCATTGTGCCTCACCGAGGGACCCCTGCAGCAACGTCCCCTTTGCTGTTCTGCAGACCCTGTGGCCTGTTCCCGGAATGTTTTGCCACTGCCACTACGCAGGTGCAGAGCCTGCCACCTCTCTGTCCTGACATACTGTTTGTTCTAAAATGTACAAAACACGTTTGATGATTATAGTCTGTATATGATTAAAATACACCCTGTTTTGTCTCCAAATGAACCCAGAAACAAGCTGGGTAAACCCTTGGATATAATTGCCTCTCACAAATGTCCAGGACAAATTATACTTGTATGTGTCGTTAAAAACACTGTGTGTTTTTAAACTATGTAGAAAGCACAAACAGGCTTAATTAAACCTTCGGACATGAATAAGGCTACAGGGAAAAATGTATATAATTTTTGGCGTTGAAAAAGACGGGTTTATTTTTGTCACACACCACAAAACAACGCTTAATTAACCCCATAGGATGTAAATTGCGCCAAAGAAAAAATTGCGCCAGCACAAACTATTAGCTTTGAGCGTGTTACAATTGCGTGTTTTTTTCTACGCCACATCAACAAGAGATAAATACATTGTAGATGTAACCTTTGCTTGTGAATTAGGCTACAAGAAAATTTATATATTATGGCGTTGAGGAAAGACGTTTCTTGGGTCACACACCCCCACAACAACGCTTAATTAACCCCTGGATGTAAATTGGCGCCAAAGATTGAGCTAACAAAACTAGTACTTTGTAGCGTGTTACAAATGCGTGTTTTCTACGCACACAACAAAGATACAGTTGTAATTAACCTTTGCTTGTAATTAGGCTACACGGAAAAATTTAGATAATTTGAGCGTTGAAAAAGACGGTTTCTTGGGGTCAAGCACACCATGCACAACAACGCTAATTAACCCTGGATTAAATTGCGGCAAAGAAATTGACCGCTACAAACATGCTTTGCTAGCTGTTACAATTGCGTGTTTTCTACGCCACACAACAAAATACAGTTGTAATAAACCTTTGCTTGTAGATTAGGCTACAGGAAAATTTATATATTTTGGCGATGAAAAAACGGTTCTTGGGGTCCGCACACCTGCAAAACAACGCTTAATTACCCAGGATGTAAATTGTGCATATAGAAGATGAGCAGTCCAAACATAAGTGGTATTTGTATTGTAAAAATGCTGTTTCGTTAAATGAATCAACAGCAAGGGCTTGATCCCACTTGGATTTTTAATGTATATGCGTGCATGGACGCACACTGGATTTCAGATCCAATACCCCAAAAAAAACCCGAAGTTTTCCTGAAATTCTAACAAATTTCCCACTTCGTTAAAAATCGATTCGCCCATTCAAACAAAAAATTTCCAAACAAACAGTAAGGAAACTCTAAATTGTTTCCAGGAAAAAGAAAAAAAAGCTAAGAGGCCCAACCAAAATCAATGACTGAAACCAACGAAAAATAGGAAGGAACTAAAGCACAGAGTTCATAGAATACTGTTTATATAGAAGAATTGGCCAAAATCCCACCTGAGCTGCATGCAATTAGTTTCTACATACAGGAGGCGTCTTGAGCTGTCATCACCAACAAAGGTTTTTGTACTTGACATGACATGCTCCACAGTCCCCGATCTGGATGGAGGACGCACTCGTGTCTCTGTCCCTCAGGCTGGTCATCACTTACCACGCCCCACTCCTGCTCCACTCTCGTTCCCTGCTGCCACCCCTCGCACATAACCGCTCACTAGGGTGCATGCCAACTCTCAGAAATTTAAAGGGCTAGCGCTCCGCTGATCCCCAATAACCAAGCGCTTGACCCTTTATTAAGGCACTTCCTTCTGTACTTCCTGCCAATCTATTGGTGTGCTTCCTAGTGAATTTCATGTCTACATTTATGTTATCTGGATTTTGACCCATGCCTGAGACCTTGACTATTCTATGCCTGCTGCCTGCCCTGACATTGCCACGAGTGACCTGACCACGTTTTGCCTGCCCTGAACACTCTGCCTGCCCATTGATCATTTCTCATCTTGCTCCAACTATACCTTGCTACACCTTTGCTGTCACCGGGAGTTGCCATGTCAAGGGTAATCCTTTGGGAGTCCCCCTCAGAGAAGCCTCCGCTCCTTCATGGTTCAATGTCATTAGCGTGGTTTAGAGGATCCACTACAGTACGAAGTATTAAATAAAGTTTAATAAGTGTGTTCAGTACTTTTTCCATGTGTCATTTCTCATTGTTAAATTTAAGTTAATTTATGGACATCTATGGTTTGATTTCTTTGTCTGTGTGGATTGGAGGGTTTGTTACTGACATCTGGAACCTCATGTATAAAAACTGTCTAGGTCAAAGACGTTCTTTGTTGCCCATAGCAACCAATCACAGCTCCAAATTATTTTTTAGGGCACGTTGAAAAAAGGGAGCTCGATTTTTGCTATGGGTAACACAAAGTTTTGCCTAAACAGTTTTCATAATGTACCCCCCCGGTGCGAATTTAAATTTAAAAGCACCCTTTTAAAAAAATTTTACGGAAAATTGGTGACGTGTTCAGTATTTATTTCATCCACTGTAAAGCAGTAAAATACTGTAATTGCAAAATGCCTCAAGAGTTTCCTTTTGAAACTTCCCAAAATTTGATGTTGCATATCCTAAGCATGGGAATGTTTGCAATCTATGTAAAGCTACACTATATTGGTTAGCATCTGAATAGCTGATGAATATAATTACAGTAGGTAGTTTTAACACAAGGAATGTTCTACTTTCCATACAAAAATGATAAAAAATTGTTTGAAAAAAGCTGATGAACTAAACTGGACGAATATTCATGACAAGCTGGTTTAGTCCAAGAATCTGCAAGCAGCTCAGTGAGTACAAATGAACACCAGCACAAGGACATTAATAATGAAAACTAAATGTTCCTCGTGGGTCCTTAGAAACAATCCTGTTTAATAATATATAAATTAGATCTGCTTAAAGCAGCTATTCATCTGAGCTAAACATATTCCTGCTAATTGGGCTCTTTCCAAAGTTTGAGGCGATAATGTAGGCATGGAAGGCTATGTTAAGATTGCATATCTACAAGATGATGATGCTAATTATTGTTGTGATGATCAGCATGATGATAATAATAATCATCATAACTTGACCTTCATTAAAGGCCACATGCTGAGATTTAAGGTAGTCTGAAGTCTATGTAAAACATCCAAATTAGTTTTGTCTGGTAAAGGTAACCCATCACATAAAAAATACAGTCCAGTTTGCAGACAGAATGTTATTGAACAGGGGAAGCTGGACAAATGGATTTGATTCAATAGTAATGCTAGCTTATTAATTTAAACTTGCTTATTCTAAGGTTAGCAGTCCAGTAGGTGGTCCTAATCACCATCTGAGTGTGTATACTGAGATAGCTATCAGGCATTGAGTAGTAGTGTCTACAAAGGTTTTAATGAACAAGATACTAGTTTTATTGAATCTTTTCCGATAAAAATATATATCATTCTTTTCAAAAACATAGGGGCAAATTTATCAATACTGTCTAGCTCTTAGACAATAAGAAAAAACTGAAGTTGCTGGCTTCCCATAAAAAGTCTTAATTTATTTCAATCAACATTAAAATGAATCATGGAGGAGCAAAAAACAGAGAGAGTTTTTATTGTTGTCTATCTGTTTGTTTTTTGCTCCTCCATGATTCATTTTTAATATGGATTGAAATAAATGAAGACTTTTTATGGGAACCTGGCAACTTAAATTTTTTTCCTTAATATGTTTGTGGCTTGGTTCAACACTTGCCTGTGCATACCATATCACCTTTGGGTTATCTGGTTTCTTTGGTTTTCTATTAACTCTTAGACATGTCTTATGTCTTTTCATGGGATAACAATGAAGATATGACACTTCTATACAAATTGTGCTCACAGTGTCAATATTTTGTGTAACCACCATTATTTTCCAGCATTGCCTTAACTCTTAAGGACATGGAGTTCACTGGAAACCTCATCCACTCCTCCATGATGACATCCCAGAGATGGTGGATCTTGCGTTCCTCTACATACCGAATAACGATAACCCACAGATACTCAAAAGGATTTATGTCTAGAAATATGCTTGTCCAATCCAGAATATTTGTACTCAATATCTTTAGCAAGACAGTAATCATCTTTGAGGTGTGTTTGGGGTCACTATCATTTTGGAGTATTGTCCTGTGACTCACAAGGGAGGGGATCATGCTCTGCTTCAGTATGTCACAGTACATGTTAGCATTCATAATTCCCTCAATGAACTGTAACTCCCCACAGCCGGCAGCACCCATGCAGCCCCAAATCATGGCACTCCCACTACCATGCTTGACTGTAGGCAGGACACATTTGTCTTTGTACTCCTCACCTGGTTGCCAGCACACATGCTTGACACCATCTGAACCAAATAAGTTTATTTTGGTATCATCAAACCAGAGGACATGGTTCCAGTAATTCATGTGCTTAGTCTGCTTGTCTTCTGAAAACTGCAAGCAGTAGGGTTCCTACTGAGACGACAGCCATGCAGACCAATTTAGTGCAGTGTCTGAGCACTGACTGGCTGACCCCACACACCTTCAACCTCTTCAGCAATGCTGGTAGCACCCAAATGCAGATTTTGCAGAGACAATCTATGGATTTGACGCCGAGCATGTGCACTCAACCTCTTTGGTCCATCATGGCAAGGCCTGTTCTTAGTGGAACCTGTCTTGTTAAACTGTTGTATGGTCTAGACCATCTTGCTGCAGCTTAATTTCAGGGTGTTGGAAATCTTGATATAACCTACACCATCTTTATTTAGAGCAATAATTCTCTTTTTTCAGATCATCAGACAGTACTTTGTCATGAGATGCCATGTTGAACTTTCAGTGAGCAGTATAAGAGAGTGTGGAGGAGATAACACCAAATTTAACACAACTGCTCTCAATTCGCACCTGAGGCCTTGTAACACTAAAGAGTTAGATAACATCGTGAAGGGAAAATGGCTAATTTTTACTTAGGGGTATACTCACTTTTGTTGCCAGTGGTTTAGATATTGATGGCTATTTGTTGAGTTATTTTGAGGGCAATACAATACATGGAAATCCCTAAAGAAGCATTTATGCTATCTATCATACAGGAAAAAACTTTGAGATTCTTAGTTCACATATTTTTGATCAAAAAATGCTTAAGCCACCCACGAACTTACAACGTGATCTCAGGTCGGGTGGTCCTACGCTCAATAGAGCCAAATTCAGGCCTCTCATTGGGTCAACCAACCTCCATTATCTAGAGAGAAAAAAATAAAAAAACACCAACCTTGCAAGCTGCACTCATATAACAGCCTGTAAAAAGTGGGCGGGGTGCAGGAAACCAAAATGGAGGCTTCTGTTCCTCCATATATAGATTAAAAGCAATATATGCCAGATACAACGTATAGTTCTGCACAAAAAAAAACATTTCTGAAAAAACACAATGTGAATCTTTTCTGATTTTAGGAATAAGTAGTTTTGAACGATCCTGAAGTTAGACAACGGGCCTTTGAGGTTGCTAAAAAGCAGGATCGTTCAAAACTTCTTATTTCTAAAATCAGAAAAGATAAGGTTTCTGGTGTTGCCAGAATTATCAGTACCTTCGATGATAGAGCTGATGAGGTAAAAAAAAATATTTGAGAAGCACTGGAATATCTTGCAATCGGATGAGGATCTTTCAGATATTTTACCAAAGAGACCACAGATTACTTACAGTCGGGGTAGGTCTTTGAGAGATAGGCTGGTACATAGCCATTATGTCCGTCCCAAAAGGTCGGGGACTTGGCTAGACAGAAGGCCACTTGGTATGTTCAGATGTGGATATAATTGTGTAGCCTGTTCTTTTATAGAACAGACTAAGTCATTTAAAGGGCATGATGGTAAAGAGTACTTTCTAAGGGGCTTCTATAATTGTAAATCAGAGGGTCTGGTCTATCTCTGTATATGTGGATGTCAACTTTATTATGTGGGTAAAACCATCCGCCAGTTACGTTGCAGGATAGGTGAACATCTTGGCGATATCCGTAATAGGAGAGATACGGCAATTGCGAGACAAATATGGGAACTTCATGAAGGTGATTATGGACATCTAAGATTCCTTGTCATTGAGGTTATCCATCCCTCCCCACTGGGTGGAAATTTAGATCAAAAGATTCTGAGGAAAGAGACCCAATGGATATATAGATTAAAAGCGGTTTCGCCAATTGGATTAAATGAGTCTTTGCAGTTTGGGAGCTTTTTGTAAAAATTCTGAGGAAAGAGACCCAACGGACATATAGATTGAGAGCTGTTTTGCCAATTGGGTTAAATGAGTCCTTACAGTTTGGGAGCTTGTTGTGAAAAAAGAGGACTATATATTTTAGATTAGCTTAGCCTATAATGATAGAGTTATCGGACCTGAGTTAGGTCATTTACTCTTATTAGATTGTGTTATTTATATATTTTTGGAATTGTTTACTTTTATTGCTTTTTTCTGCATAGATTTTTTTTTCCTTATCTTTTGACAGATTGCGTTCTTTAGTTCTGTGTTAACTAGCGTATTGTGTATTATGGTAAATAGTGTGTATTGATACTATGGTAACTAATTTGCTATGTGCACCAAGGGCACTATTATATACTTTGGTGGTTTGCACAGGTAAATATTGTTTTACTGGTGTATACTGTGCAACAGGCCAGTTGCCTGCTATTGTCAACTGTATCATTTATCTTTGTAGACATGATTGACATGACATGTGCTGTAGTTGGGTTAAATAGCATGCATGTGCAGTGACACCGATTAGATGCCGTTTTGGCACTGAAATGTTATATGCTATTGTGCGCCTTCGCAGTTGGTCTGGCTGGGCGCTGTGGTGCACGGCGCCTATTTCGGACGTGCCTGCACCTGTGTCATAGTGTGCATGCGTCTGTGTGATTGTGCGCCTGCGCAGTTTATCTCAGGGGACGCCAAGATGTTCGGCACTGATCCTGAGCGCCGTGTGTGAGTACACGCATGCGCAGGGGATCTGAGAGGACGCGCCGCTGGTAATGCAAGTCTATGGGCTGGCGAGGTGCCGGCCCCCCGCTCTCGCCCCGCCCCCATCCACACGGCTTAATTGCGGGGCGTAATTACGCCCTGCAAATACACCGTGTGAATCTAGCCTTAATGTCTAAAACTCACTCTTTTGCCCCTAGCAACCTATGGGCAAAAAAGTCAGTTTTAGACCTAAACAGGTTCATACATGTGACCCTTAGTTTTATATATACATTGTTTGTGGTGGTTCCATGAATTATAGGTGTTTTTGATTGCTCTTTGGCACCACTCGTGGATTTTGCATTTATTGGTCCATAATTAACTCTATAAGTGTTGTATAAAAAATAGCCCAAGCTATGAACATTTTACAGAGCACTGTTCAATCCATCATCCATAAAAGGAAGAAGTATGGCACAACTGCTAACCTACCTAGACATGGCCGTCCACTTACACTGACAGCCCAGACAAGGACAGCACTAATAAGAGAAATAGCCAAGAGGCCAAGAGTCTCTCAAGAGCTGCAGAGATCCACAGCTTTGGTGGGAGAATTTGTCCACAGGGCAACTATTGGTTATGTAAACTTCAAATCTGGACTTTATGGAAGAGGGGCAAGAAGATAGTCCTTTTTGAAAGCAAACAATAAGAAGTCCGGTTTGCAGTTTGCAGAAAGCTATGTAGGGGACACAGCAAACATGTGGAAGAAGATGCTCTGGTCAGATGAGATCAAATTTGAACTTTTTGGCCTAAATGCCAAAAGCTACATGTGGATGAAAGCCAACACTGCACATCACCCTTAACACACCATCCCCACCATAAGGCGTGGTGGTGGAAGCAGCATGCAGTGTGAATGCTTTGCTTCAGCAGGGACTGGGAAGCTGGTCAGAGTTGATGAGAAGGTTGATGGAGCTTAAGAGTATCTATCATCGCCACACAAAGACACAAAAATTAATAGTAGATGAAATTATAGGACTTTTCTCAAATACATGCCATTAGCAATCCAGAGGGTTTCCCTCAGTTTTACAGTGGAACAGGTTTTACTTTCACATTGTAACTCAGGAGATCCTTATCACACTGTGGGAGATACCAACTGTGCAGGGGGAGCTGAGGACATAGATGCTTGTTCAGGGTAATCTGAGTCTCTCACTACATACAGTACAACAGGCACAGCACACTGAAGACATAGTGTGACAGAGTTTACCTGTTGCTTCAGCCTCCTCATCCAAAGAACACAGGCATCTATATCACACTGCTGCTGGTATGCAAATTATGTAGACTTACATGCTCCCCCCTGCACAGAGGGCTCTCCCAGCTCAGAGGCATGAAATTTGTTACAACTGTGAACAGTCATACATTAAGTTGTCATGTGTCGACTTAGTCCTTAATGTAGATAAGGTTGCACACCAAATGAATCATTTTTTCATTTTAACAAAAACTTTATTGAGTAACAAAATCGTCCAGCTTCATAAAAACAGGGTCAACTTATTTCCATCTTATAGACAAATAGATTCAATGATATGTACGTTTCGGTCCCTAAACGGACCTTTTTCAACCGAATCTCTAAAATAATAAAAACAATAACAACAGATTGTTAGTATACACAACAAATATGATACATACATCCGTTGTTAGTGACATAGAAAAAATTTTAAAAATAAAAACTTTTTATTACCACTCTGACTTTTTAAATGTTTCTTATTCTTTTTCTTTGTTATTTTTTTTTTTTATCTTTACCTTTAGAAACAAATGACAAAAAAGAGCAGTTTTTAACCAAAAAGGGGGGGGAACAATCCCTTGGGTATATAAAAGACTTTTCCCCCATGTTTAAACGATAAAAATTCCCGGGGATATTGTTTAAATAAAAAGGCTTTCCCAAAAAGAAATTCCCAAAAACAGGGTTTCCCAAGGTTTAGTTGCAACATAAGTATACCCAGAAAAAAAGGGGGGGAAACAAAAAAACCTCACTCATGACCATTTTAGGAAATATCACTGAACATAACATTGGATGTTTTATTTTAAATATTTATATATATAAAAGGACATTTGAATACACCCAAATAACGTCAATGACACCCAATATATGACCCTTTTATAAGTATTATTTTAATAAATCAAAAGAATTTATAAAAGGTATATATGCACTATCTAAAAAAGGGGAAAAACATGATGTAAATAGTACCCCACATTAAATTTTTGGAAGTGTTTTTTTTCCCCTGCCCACTAGAGAGGGGGCGAATTGATTCAAACGAAGTGGAATTCTTTTTAGAATTTCGGAAAACTTCGGTTGGAACAAAAAGTCGAACTTTGGGGAAATTGGGGTTTAACGAAGTGTGCTTTTGTTTGTTTAAAAATTGGCTGCGAACACATGGTGCTACAAGGGGGCAAAGCACTCTGGGGGGAAAAAGGGGCCCAATAGTTTGCATGACATGGCCCAGAGGGGGAACCCAAAATCAGGACCGGCGGGATTTTTGTGACTTTCCCCCGCACTTTATAAGCCCGGGCGCGACGGGGGAGCTCACACTCCTCTCATTTGTGTAAAACAGGGAAAGGTGCGGCGGCTGATAGCTTTTTAACTGAAAAAAGTTTTTTTTTACAGCGTTTTTGGTGGGGTGTTCAGTTGTCTCAGGGGCTTTTTCTTTAATGTTTATTTACTAATTTTTTGGGGTTTTTGGTTTAAAAAATCCCAATTGGGGTTTTCCACTGAAAGCTGCAGTTACATTAAATTATCCAATTTGGGATCTAACCCTTTTTCCTGTTGTATTAAATTTAAAGAAACAGCGTTTTTAAAATTCCCAAATACCATTTCCCCTTTTGGGGGCCCTTGTCTTTTTTTTGGAAAAATTTAAATTCCGGGGTTTAATTTAAAGCGTTGTTTTGCGGGTTTTGTGCTGCCCAAAGGGAAACCCGTCTTTTTTAACCCGCCAAAAATTTTTAAAAAATTTTTCCTGTAGCCAAATTTCACAAGAAAAGGTTAATTAAAAACTGTATCTCTTGTTGTGGGGGTTTGAAAAAAAACCCAATTTGTAAAAATTGCTACAAAAATACTAGTTTGTGCGGCTAAAATTTTTCCTTTGGCCCCAATTTTTACATCCGGGGGTTTAAAATTAAGCGTTGTTTTGCGGGTTTGTGGGGGCCCAAAGAAATCGTCTTTTTTCAACGCCAAAATATATAAATTTTTTCCCGGGTGGGCCAAATTTCAAAGAAAAGGGTTTTAAATTTACAATTTTTTCTTTTGTTGTGGGGCGTGGGAAAAACCGCAATTGAAAACCCGTTTACAAACCCAAATTTTTTTGTGCGGCTCAATTTTTTGGCGAAAATTTTACACCCGGGGGGTTAATTAAGCTTTGGGTTTTGCGGGTGTGCTGACAAAAATAACACGTCTTTTTAAAGGGCCAAAAATATAAAAATTTTTCCTGTGGGCCAAATTAAAGCCCGGGAAGGTTAAATTAACCCTGTTTGTGCTTTTACATTTAAAAAAACACACAGTGTTTTTAAATTGGCACCCCCTTACAAGAAATTTTTTTTCCCTGGCCTTTTTGTGGAGCGCAATTTTTACCCAAGGGGGTTAAACCCAAACCCGTTTTTTAGGGGTTCATTTGGAGTCAAAAAAAAGGGTGTATATTTTTAATTTTCAATTAGCTTCATCAAACAGTGTCTGTACTTTTTTAAAAACCCAAACAGTATGTCGCCCAAAAAGGAGAGGGTGGAAAGGGCCTTCCAACCTGGAGGGGGAAAGTGGAAAAAACTTTCCCGGGAAACCGGGGCCCAAAAGGTCCCCAGCACGCAAGGGGGACGTCGCAAGCGGGGCCCACTCGGTGGGGGCCCAAAAACTGCCGTTTGTCATTCTAGCGGCCGTGTGTTTTTTCCAGAAAAACCCAAGGGTTTTTGTTTGGGTTTTTGATAGGTCACCCTTTCCCCCCAAGATGAACATTGAAAAAACCCCAGCAAAAAGGTCGGGGGGAAACCCTTCAGACACAACCCTTTTTGGGATGGCCCGGGGGGGGGTTTCAGGGGCCCCCTCCCCTTTGCCCTCACCCCGCCTTTTTTCCTACCCGGTTTCCCTCAGCCCAGAGTTTCAAAATTTTTTGGTTTGGGCGAGGGGCCATATATACGGGGATGAAAAATTTTGGGGGGGAGGCAGTCAGCAGTACTTGGCAGGGGAAAAAAGAAATGGGGCCCAAAAAACCCCCCTCTTCTTGCAGTAGGCGGAAAAGGTATAGATGGGGGAAAAGTGGCATGGGAGGTAAATTTTGTGAGAGGTCACCCTGGGCCATCCCAAAAGCCGGTGATGGGACACCCCTTTTGGCGATAAAAAAACACAATTAGATGTTTATGTACCCGACCGCATTGGCACCCGGGGTTTTGGGGCAAGGGCTTCATCTTTCGTCAGGAGAAGAGGGGGGTCAGCTTGCACGTCAGGCAGCAAGCGCAGCCAAAAAAAGTGGGGTGTGGCCGTGAGTAAAGCGGGGTTTGCACCCAAGGGTGAGGTTGGGGAACCCAGGGGCCACGGGGGGTTAAAAAAACCCCGCTTCACGGGGGGTCCAAAAAAGTAGCGGAACAGGGGTTTTGGGCCCGGCCCCCAAGGTTTGGCGGCGGCGTGGGGCACTAAAGTGGGGGACCCGTTGGCGGTAAAACCCAATACTCGGGTGGGTGTGGCAGTTTTTTGCAAA
The DNA here is from genome assembly GCA_025379985.1 of Phyllomedusa bahiana. Classification (NCBI taxonomy): domain Eukaryota; kingdom Metazoa; phylum Chordata; class Amphibia; order Anura; family Hylidae; genus Phyllomedusa; species Phyllomedusa bahiana. Next base: position 52,630 of record JAODAL010019908.1, on the reverse strand, counting down.
GGGGAACGAAGGACCCGGGAATTTAGGGGTATATGTAGAATCTGGGGGGCAAAAATGTGAAGCGTGGCCAGGGGGCTAAGGGGGGGGCCCCACGGCCCTGCGTAAACACATGCAGCGTCACCATCCGGGGGGCCTGGGAGAAAACGTGGCTATTTGTGGTGGTCCACCCTGCCGCCCCCCTGAAACCCGCGGCAAGACAGCAGAAAACCAGTGGCTGCATCCCTTGAAACCCAGCCCAAGGCCCCACCCCCTCTGCGAAAGGGGGGTTTGTTTTATTTTTGACATCATCTGCCGGCCCAGATGCCCCTGTCCCCCGCTCCTCAGGGGCCCCCCAGCAGTCGTTCAGCGAGGCGATTGCAAAAGAACAACAGTATGCCCCCAACCTTTCCAAAAGGTTTGCAGCAGCTGACCGGGGCTCCTGCCCAAGTTGTTGGTTTGCAGTCCCCCCCTTTTTCCAAAATGGTGGCCCTAAAGAAACCTTTTCAGGAACTAAGGGTTTGGTTCCCGGGCCGAGATGGAGAGTTCCAAGCCGAAATTTTTCTTTTCCAAAAAAGGCAGTCCCGAAATTTTTAAATAGTAAAAACGAAGGTGGGTCGTCCTTGAGTTTTTTGGGTTTTGTTAAAGGTGCCCGGCCAGGCGGAACTTTAAGCTTTTAACCCTAGGGTTCGGGGCCAGTAAATGCCCTTTTTTAACCGGCCCCAAATTTGGGTAAAATGGGTTTCCCTGTCCAGGCACTCCAAAAAATCTTGGACAGGAGGACACCGCCTTTTTCCTCCACGTTGTAAAAATGCTGACCTGCCCCAAAATGCCCCGGCCTCCTCCCCCCTCCAACTTCCCCCCCATTTAAGCCTCCAATGTACTGCCCCATCTTTTTTCCACATTTTGGGGGCACACCCGGCGGGGTCACACAGTTTCACCTGGTTGCCTTGGGTAAAAAGTTCACACGGGGGGGAAATGCTCCCGGTCTTTGCAAAAAAGAAATCGACTGCGTGGCTTTTTTCCGCGAACTGCAAATGGGAAACCCAATGGGGGAAGGGAAATGGGGGAACATGGTTTTTCCGGCCGGCCCTTTGAAAAGAGGAGGGATGGCCCAAAGCGCCCTGAATCCCCGAACTTGTTTAAGGGTTTGAAAAGGTTCCTGGTCTTCCCCCGATTTCAAAAACATTTTTGAAAAATCCCGGAAATAAAACTGTGCATGCATTTTAATCCCTTTCGTTAAAAAACCAGGAAAAAACCCCCCTCGATTTGGGGCAGCGGCAAAAGGGGCCCCCCAACCATTCTGATTGCGAGGTTTCCCAAAACCCGCTGGAATTCACCCTGACTTGTTGGCCCGGGACTGTTTTTGACCAGAAAAACCCTTTTTAAACGTTTTTTTTGATGATCCAGGCAGACAGAAGAAATCCCCTTTGTAAACTTTGATGTCAGCTTGGCAGCTCATGCGGGGACACCTGGGGGTTTTGTTGGGGCCCTTTCCCGAGGAGGCCCAACTTAAATTTTGTGGGGGTCCCCAAGGATCGGGTTGAAAAAAGTCTTTCCCAAATGCTTCATGTCCGGGAAAAACAAAATGCGGGAAAAATCTGTCGGGGGAAGGGGGATGGAGACTTTGGCGACTAACCACCCAAGGGGCCACTGAGTCTGGGGGGGAAATGAAATGGAGGAGGAGGAGGAGGTTTTTTGGGGCAGAGATTGTCTGGGGGAAATGAGTGGATTTTCTACCCCAAAGGGGCAAGGGAGGAGGAAACGGAGCAGCTGGAGGGGGGGTGGTTGGGATGAGGAAGACGAGGAGATGACCCCCCAAAACACCGTCGGGTATTTCAGTGGAAATGGGGGTGGGGAGGGGGGTGGGGGGCCCCTCGGAGTCACTTGTGCAGATTGGGCCCGGGAGCTTTCTTATTTTTCCCGGCTGTTACAGCCGGGAAAAGTCAGATCCGGGAGAGGGGTTTTTCTTTGGCTCTCCCCCTTTTTGGACCCCCGCTACGGTCCAAAAAGGGGGGCCCTTTTTCCCAGCTATTGAGAGGGAAAAACAAACCCCAAAATTTCTATAGGGAAATCCCCCTTAATTTAGTTGGGCCGCTGCCCATGTGCGGAAACGTCCCTCCTCTGACAGGTCTGACTGGGGGGGGTTCCCCCAAACGCTAAAGTTTCACCCGCCCCGGCCCGCTGGGGGAAGGTGGGGGGGTAGGGCAGTTTCCAGTCCAAAAAAGTAGAACCCAAAAATTTGGAGTTCCCCTTTATGGGCAGCTTTTTTCCCCGCCCTAAATGAAAGGGGGGCAGTCGCCAAACCCGCAGCAGGGGCAAGGACCTGGAGCCGTTTCCCCGAAACCCAACCCGGTTGTGGTCTACTTGGACCCCACTCTGCCACCTCAGGGTTTGAAGATCCGATGGACTACTGGGGCCCGCCAAACTGGTTTTGTGGCCCCAAATTTTCCCCAGTTTGCAGGGAAAAGGGAAATTTTCCTTTTCCCGGGCCAGTAGTGTGGCATTTAGAGCGGGGTTCAGTGCGGCCGGGGGGGCCCTGTTTCCCCAAGGGAACCCGCTTTTTCCACGGGGAAATGTGGAACAAACCCCGTTTTGTAAATGAATGGCGTTTGGGTCGGCCAGGGTTTTCCCACCCCCACAATGCCTTGGGGTTTAGGGCTGGGGGTTCAAAAATTTCCTGCCCCAGCCCCCTTTTTGATGCCCCAAAACCACCCCCATGCACACATTGGGTGCCAGTTTCTCCTTTTGCCTTTCCAAAATTTTTTACCAGGAACTGGTATTTTCCAAAACCCCCTCAACACCTGTAAAATTGGGGCCCAACCCCTTTTTGACCTAAAGCTGCTGGGTTTTTGCTGTTTGACGTGAATTCCCCATGTGTCATTGTGCCACTGTCTGAACCCCCAGGTTGTGGGGGGCTTTCTGCCATGTCCTCCCCAAAATGTGGGCCATTGTCCACTGCCTGAACCCCATTTCTGCTGCCGCCTGATCCCTCTCAGTCTTTTTGGGGCCCTCTGTGGCCCTTCCCCCAGTTTTGCCACCCCCCAGAATGTCATTTTGCCCCTCTTTTGATTTTATGCTGTTCCGTGGGCCCCCTGCCATGCCCCCAAAACCCCGTGTTTTTTGTGCCAAATGCCTGACCTCATGCTGCTGCCGCCGGGGCCCCCGCCTCTCGTCATTGTGCCCCTTCGTGGCTTTTCCCCCTGTTTTGGGAACCTCCCGAATTTTCCTTTTGCCACTTCCCCGATATCATGCTGGGTGTTGTTTACCTTTCCCACTTTTGTTTTTTGTGCCACTCTGTGGCCTAATACTGTTTAAAACCCCCTCCAGAATGTAAAATTTTTGCCATGCCTGATTCATAAGGGTGCCCCCGTGACCTCCCAAAAACTTTGGGTGATTGTGCCCCCTCTGTGGCCCTTTTAAAAAATTTTTGGGCCCCCTCCAATGTCATTGTGCCAAAGCCTTTTTATGCTGCTGCTGTCGTTGACCCCACACTGTATTTAATTTTTGCCAATTGTGGCCTTAAATTTCTGTTTTGCCCCCCCTCCGAATGTTTAAAATTTTGCCATGCGGGCCTAAAGCTGCTGGGCCCCCGTGAACCCCGCTCTCAGTCATTGTGCCCCTCTGTGGGGTTCCTCGGTTTTGCCACCTAAAAAATGTATTTTTGCAATGCTTTACCTAAAGCTGCTGTGGTGCCCCCGTCCCTCCCCCCACCTGTCAAATAAAGTTGCCCCCCTGGAAACTCTCAGTTTTTTTTTTTCCAGCTTTCTCTGGCATGTTTTTTCCCGGGTACATTCCCCCCCTTGAGTTTTTTTTGGGCCCGTTTTTTGCCCTTAAATGCCCCGGGGGAATTTTTTTAGTGAAGCGATTTTTAAGAGCCGGGGGCAAATCATCTGCGTGTATTACTAAAAACAAATTGGTTGAAGACCAAGCCAAGTCCCCCTGTTTTTTAACATGCAAAAAAAAGTTATACAGCACCCCGCAGGCTCTGTTTCAGTGGAAAAACTTGCTTTTTTAACGCCCTTTTGTGCCGGGGAAATAATTCGGAAAGGCCCAATTTTTTTTTGTCCCGGGAAAAATTTGGCGAAAGTGACCGAATTTGTAATTTTTTTAGAAATTCGGGCCCTCTCTTTTTGTCACCTTTTTGCTTTAAATAATATTTTCCCAAATTTTTATAAAGTGATAAAGAGAAAGTGGCCCCAAAAAATTTTAACTTTCCATAGGTTGGGAAACCCAGATTTTTGAAGAATTTCCTGCAGCATGTTGTTAAAAGGTGTAGAGCCGGAACTGTGTTTTCAAAAAATTTTCGACCCCTTTTTTATTTCCCTTTTGCGCCGTGCGCATTTAAGGCCAAAACTTTTTAAAATGGGTTTAAAAAAAGTCCTTAAAACATTCACGAGGCTTGCCGGGCCCCCTCCTTTTACCGGGGTGTCGGGGCCCAAGCATAAGGAAACCCGGGAACTATCTGTCGGTAAATCACGCGAAAATGCTTTTGTGGAAATTTTCAGCATTTCTAATTTTACCCCCTTTACCCAACAAGGAACCCTGGGCACCCTATATAGGATATTTTTTGGCGCATGGTCCCGGGTTCCCGAGGGCCATATGTACAGGTAAAATTTGAGACAACCCAAAAATTTCATAAAAACCCTTTTTAAACCCGGCCCGAAAACTAGCCCATCACCCTATTTTGGCGCAATTAAGGTCTATTGCAAATTTTGGGGGCTGCACCATTTTTCTACCTTATAGAGTGCCCAAAGATGATTCTCTTAGAAATTGACTTTGGTGTTCAAAAGGTTATTTCGCCGCAGATTTTGCCCCGGATTTAAGAAACGGTTCAATCTGTCGCCCCCAAAAACAGTCAGAAAATAAGTAAAAAAGCCCATTTTCTTTTAATTTTAATTGAAAATACGGTCGTCGTTACACGACGCGTAAATTTTCCCTGCCGGAATTTTCCGCCCCCGGAAATTGGGCGCGGGCCCTTTGGGTGGGGAAAAAAAACAATGTGCAGTCAATTTTTTTTCGGGGGCGGATTTTTCCCCCCTACAAAAGGGAAAGGGATGGTGAATCCGTGGGAAAACAGTTACAAATAAGTGGGCCCCCCTTAGGGGGCATTATTTGCAACTGATTTTTCCAAAATGTTTTTAGATCGGGATTTAAGAAACGGGAAACCCCATGTAAATACATTCTGAAATTAAAAACCCTGTGAACATAAACCTTAGTTTTGACTGCGAGCTTTTTTAAAAAAGGGCAGTGCTTTTTTTTAAAAACAGAAATTTCAGGTAAAATTTTTTTGATTTTCCCAAAAAAAGCTATTTTTAGAAAGTGTTTGGGATTTTTTTTGTCTTTATTTTATGAGGTTTTCCCGAAAGGGGTAGATCCTCTTTAACCCGTTTCCGAAATTTTGGACGTAAAGCTTTTCTCCTAGCGGGAAGTGGGGGTTTCCCCCAAATTTGGGCGTATGCTTTGTTTTTCCCCGGGAATTTTGCGGGTTGCGGGGAGCCCCGCCCGTTCGCGAAAGGTTTCCAACCCGTAAATTTTCTGTGGCCCCATTTCCGTACACCCGGGGGCCCGGGGTGGGTAAAGCTTCATTATTGCAACCTGTCATTGGTTGCGAAATGGAGCCGCAAAGGGAAGAAGGAGCGGAGCTCCCCCCTGCCTGCTCCCGTCGGCTTCCGCCACCCCAGTGGGCAGCGATCTTTGCCTGATGGTCCCGGGGAAAATGAAAGCTAATTCCAGGGGTTATCTGTGACGTTAAACCCTGCCCCCAATGCATTGTGGGTTGGGTGACAGGGCAGTTGTCATTTGGGGCCCAAAAACACAGTAGTAATTGTGTTTCTGGCCTGCCTTTAACAGCAAACTTTTGAAATTTCTGTTAGAAGAAAAAGTAAAAAAAAAAGTGAAAAAAAAAATAAAAAAAAAAGTTTTTATAAGTGAAAAAAAATTAAAAAAAACAAAAATAAAAATAAAAAAAAAGTACAACCCCCCTTTTCCTCTTTAGAAAACGGGTAATCGCCCCAAAAAAAGAGCCAAAATAAAGTAACCCCTTTTTGGGGTTATCGCCCCTTTTGCGTAACCCACCCCCCTTAAAATTTTTTCACACTTAAAATTAAAACCCCTCGGGTGAAACCCTTTAAAAACAATAAAAAAAAAACTGTTTAAAAAATTTAATTTTTTTGGGCTTCCCCAGCACAAAAATGGAATAAAAAAGAGATCAAAAAATTAAAATTAAAATTCCCAAAATTTTTACCCGTTTTTAAAAGTCCCTTCATCCCCAAAAAAAAGTCCCTTTCCAGCCCCTGTTATCGGAAAAAAAAAAAAAAGTTATGGTTCAGATGTAGCAATGGCCCAAAAAATTGTTTTAACACCCCAAATTTAAAAACTTTTTTTTTTTTTTTAAAGTGCCCTTTAAAATAAAAAAAAAAAATATATTTAAAATTTTGGGGACGCCCTAATGTTTCGACCCCCGAGGTAAATTTTAAAAAAGTCAAAAGATACTGGGGGCTATAAGCACTGTTAAAAATAAAAATTTAAAAAACACTAAAAAGATTGCAGTATTTTCTTCCCCCCCCTTCCAAAAATGGAAATTTAAAAAATGATCAAAAAGTTTTGGGCCCCCAAAAAATGTTTCCCAAAAAAAACGTCAAATCATCCCAAAAAAAACAAGACCCAAACCGCCGGAGGTTTGACGAAAAATAAAAAAAATTATGGCTACAGACCAAAGGTGATGCCAAAACTTCTTTTTCCCCTTTTTTAATAAAAATGTTTTTTTTGGGGTAAAAGCAGTTTTAAAAAATATAAAAAAAATATTAAAAATTTGGGTATTTGTTGTAATCTTTTCAAAATGCTAAGTAAAACTAGAATTTTAATTTTATACCCCAAATTTAAAACCCCTGTAAAAAATTAAAAAATTTAAAAAAACACCCTAAGGGAAATGCTGTATTTTTTTTCCCAAAAAACCTCACCCAAAAAACCTTAAAAAAAGTGAATCCAAAATTATAAAATGCACCCCAAAAAAGGGACAAAAAAAAACGTCAATTTTAAACCGCAAAAAACAAGGCCCCTAATCAGGGTCCCTACAAAAAAATAAAAAAGTTTTTGGGGTGTCGGATAGGACAACCATTAAAAAAAGCAATTTCTTTTTTGACCTATTTTTTATTGTTTTAAAAATTTAAAAACTTAAAAAAATATATAAAAAAATTTTTTTCATTGCAAAATTTTACCGAACCCCCCAGTAAAAATATTACTGTCAAATTTATCCCCAAAAACCGGTTTAAAACCCGTAAAAAATTTAAGCCTAAAAAAAAAATGGCGGGAAAATTCGTTTTTTTTCCCCCCCTTTTTTATGGGTAAAAGCAACAAAAAACCCATGGTAAACATGTGCAAACCCAAAAAGCCGGTACACCCCCTAGATTTGATCCCTGGGTGTTTTTGAATCCAAAAAAAAAAGGGGGACTTTTGGAAAGGGTTTTACCTGTTATCGGTACTTTGGGGGGCTTTTTGCAAATGCCCCCCAATTTACCCCCCAAAGAAATCTGCGTTTCCCAAAAACCAAAAAGCGCTCCCCATTGTACGCCCCTGCCTGCGCCAAAAAAGCCCGTTTACACCCCACATGGGAAGGTATTGCCCAACTTGGAAAAATTTTTAAACAAATTTTTTTTTTCAGGTTTTCCCTTTTAAAAATTTTTTAATTTTCAGCTAAAATGCAGTTTTTTTGGAAAAAAAAAAATGTTTCTTTTTTCCCCCCCCAACGCTAAAAATTTTGTTTAAACCCCTGTGGGGGGGTCAATTTTTACTGGGGGTACACCCCCCGGTTAAATTTCTTAAGGGGTTTTAGTCTCCAATATGGGGTCAATTTTAGGGGGGGGTTTTTTTAAAATTTTTTTTTTTTTTTGCCCCCCTTGGGTGTCCCCAAACCTTAAATTTTGGGGGCCCAAAAAAAAATTATAAAGAAAATGAACCCCCGAGTCCCGGTTTGGTGCTCCTTTCCCATTTGGGGTTGTGGTTGAAACCAAAATTGCGGGGAAATTGGGCCACAAAGGGTTTTTCTGAAAACAGGGGAATCTGGGGAATTTAATATTAAGTTGCATTTTCCCCTTTCCCAATTCTAGGGGGTTCTTGGGGGAATTTAAAGGTGAAAATTTTAAATCTTTTCCAAAAAAAAAAATGAAATTTTAAAAAATTTTACCTCCACTTTGCTTTAATTCCTGTGAAACTTAAGGGGGTAAAAAATTTCCCAATGCTGTTTTTTAATAATTTATGGGGTTTTAGTTTCTTTATGAGGGGGTTCCCTTTATGGGGGATCTTTAATAAGGCCAATAAAAAATCACCTTTTAAATGGACTGGTCCTTTTAAAAAAAATTTTATTGCAAATTTTTTTGAAAAAAGTGAAAAAATTTCTACTTTAAAATTTTTAAGCCCCTAATTTTTCAATAAATAAAAAAAAAACATTTAAAAAAAAGGGGGTGCCAAACCCCTTTTGTTGACTTTTGGTTGTTTCTTAAATTTTTTTGTTTTTTTAATTTGGGTTTTTTTTTCTTTCTTACACGCGAAATTTTTGGGAAATTTTAAATGGTTTTAATTTTTTTTTAAAATTTTTTACGATACTTTGTTATTTTTTTTTACAAAAAAACAAAGGGCTTTTTGAATTTAAAAAATTTTTTTCTTTTTAAAGAAAATGTTTTCTTTAGGAAAAAAACAAACTCTGAAAACCCCATGGAAGGGTAAAGTGTCAAAAAGTTATTTCAAATAAAAGTGAAACATGGGAGATTTAAAAAAGGGGCTCCCCCGTTAAAAAAGGCCAAATCTGGCTCCCCCGGTAAGGGGTTTTAATTTCAGGAATTCCCTTTAGGAAAACCTGTTAGAAGCTGCCATAGACTTGAGACTGGGGTAAATGTTCACCTTCCAAGAGGACAATGACCCTAAGTATACAGCCAGAGCCCCAATGGAATAGTTAAAATCAAAGCATATTCATGTGTTAATACTACCCAGTCAAAGTCCAGATCTAAATCCCATTGAAAATCTGTGGCATGACTTGAAAATGGCTGTTCACAAATGTCCTTCAATCAATGTGACTGAGTTAAAGTTATTTTGCAAAAAAAGAACAAGCAAAAATTCCAGCTTCTAAATGTGCAAAGCTGGTAGAGACATACCCCATCAGACTTGCAGCTGTCAATGTAGCTAAAGGTGGTCCTACAAAATACTGACTCAGGGGGCTGAAAATATATGCATGCCACGTTTTTTTAATTAGCAAAAATGTGTTGCTCTATGACTCAAAATATCATTTAAGTTTGTGACTGTAATGTTTAAAAATGAGGAACAGTTCAAGGGGTATGAATACATTTGCAACCACTTTAAATGTTTTTGGAATTGAATTGGTTTTGTCATTCATAGAATTTATTTTTTTTCTGGAAAGTTAAGGGTTCTGGATACTGTCTATATTGTATCATGTGGATATAACATATGATTTACTTTATAGGAGGTTATTTATGTGCCGGAGAGCAAAAACAGAAAGAAACCATTAAAAGTTTTATTCTCATGTGAACAAATAATATGACTCTGACTGTAAGATATAGTAGATTTCTGCACTTGCGTGCACTGTGGAAATCAGTCCCTGAGCAGATACAGTCTGCATGTTTTATTCATGAGTGCACTTCACTACATCCAGTATTGCCTACGGGATAGTAACCACTTCGCTGAGCACCCTCTATTTCACGTCAGCTAAATGATAGAGACTGAAGTTGCATATTGTGACTTTCATTTTTCCTTCTTGAATATTATGCAGCCCAAATTCCTTTAGAAACAATGCCAATATGCTTCACGCTAATTTGGCCACAGAGATACTGTTTGCAAAGTTGATTAGCGTTAAAGATCATTAGGTCTCCACCGTTTACTACATATTTTTACTTTATATAAAACACTTGATGGAATTGTGTCCTTATCTGAATGCTATTCAGGACAATTATCATACAAATATTTTGATGAAATGGCAATGCCTTATCTTAGTTGATTCTGTGTTAATTAACCTTTTCATTGTACTACTTTAAATTTGCACTTTTAAATTCATAAATATGAAATATCTGAATTCAGGACAACTTTGCTAATCCCTTCAGAAACAGAGATATGAAGAATGATATTTAATATTGAATTGCATGAAAAAGATCACTCAAAATAATCAAATATTAGAATTAATCTGCAGCAGATATGTGTAACTTTGGGGCCAGAATCCTAAAGAGGTTCTTCTAGTATCCTGCTATGGAGTCTTAGCTGTGAAGCACATTTGCTATGTGTCACAGACATATGGCAAAAGATAATCTTGGTGAGGTACTACTGTGAGAATTGTCAAAGTTCTGTGCATCTTGCACCCAATGGCTTCTTGCCCACAAAGCAATAACATGGTGGTTTTTGTAGAAAAAGCATCTTTTCAAAAGCCGGCTGGGGAAATAGGTCTATAAGCATCCAAACTAAGCCAATGAGCAATGGCAGAAAGTGGTCATTTTTTAATGAATCATATTTTTTGGTTCATCGTGGAAACAGCTAGTGCTTTTGTTTAACTTAGCTGAGAAAGAGATGGTACAGTACCTCATAAAAGTGAGTACCTCTTACATTGTTGTAAATATTGTATTTTCATGGGACAACAATAGAGATGGGCGAATTTCTCAAAAATTCGATACGGTTACGTCGCCGAATTTTCCCCCCAAAATTTGTTTCGGTCCGAATTGCTTTGGGACGAATCGCATTAAAAAACAGCTATTTCCAGGCTGCACAGAGCCTGCAGGGTGCTGTAGAATGTTGTGCCATGCTTAAATATGCAGAGGGAGCTTGGTTTGGTCCATACAATGTAGTTTTCAGGGACACACACACAGACACGGACAAGTGGGCCCTGACTCTGATCCCAACCCCAGTCCCTGCCTTTTGGGGAACCCGACTCCTTAATAGGCCGGCCCCAACTGGAAGACTGATGGCTGCACTGAAATAGGTGCAAGACAAACAGACACAGAACAAATAAGCGAAGTCGGGCAGTCCAAAGTTGGCAACAGTACGGGCAGCGCGATACAGAGACGTGAGACATAAGGATAAACAGAATACAAGCCAAAGGTCAATACCGGTCGGGCGCAGCAGTACAAAATGACTAGGAAAAGAGAGTAGTCAGGAGAACAGCAGAAGTAGTCAGGTCAAATACAGAAAAGGCGAAAGCAACAGGAAGGACTAGCTAAAGCAAAAGACCTCTAACGCAGGCACAGGTTACTGGTGAAGGCATCCTTAAATAGGTGAGCAGCGGACACAGAACAGAGGTGATTGGTGGAAGAAACACAAAACTAGAAAGGGAAACAAGGCTGTCAATCAAGGAGGAACACTGGTTAACTGAAGGAGTGCTGGAGGATTCCTGGTCATGGGCTTTTGGCCGGAAAACCCCAAATTTCCCCACAGGGAAAGAAGGGCTCAGTTCACCCTAAATGAAAAAAGAATTCAAGGGGATTACGTTAAAAAACTGGTTTACGCGAACCCGGGCCCTGGCCCCCGACCCCAAAAAAAGGGGAGGGGGGGTGCCAGGCACAATTCATGACCCACCCCCCCCTTTCTAAGGGGGCCAAACCCGGACCCCCAGACCCTCTAAAGGGTTTTGGGAGAGTTTGTTTCTTGGGAATTTTTTTCCCTTTACTTACCGGGGTTTTTTTGCCGGGTGGGAACGGAGAAAGGAATTTTTAGGTCTGGGTCGGGGGATTACCACTAGGTTTTAAAGGGGTTCTAGTTGGGCTTTTTTTTAAAATCTTTGACTTTTTCACCCCGACGTGGGACAGTCGGTTTTAATGGGGGGAATTTATTCATTTTACAACCTTAGTGGCGAGTACATGGATGGTAAAATTTTCAAAGCAAAAAGGGGAGACAGCTTAAAATGGAGAGAACAAAGTTTAATCGGGGAGTCGAGGGAAAACAACTTTCCGGGGAAAAAGAAAATTTTTTAGGTTCCTGCATAAATTTTGCTTCGGGGCAGCAGTTTTCACTTGCCCCCCAGTGAGGGCTATGGTAAATCATCAGGCTGGTTGGGGGCAAAAAAAAACCCCGAAAAATTTTCCCCTCTAAAAGTCCCGATTTTCAAACCCAAATATCGTGACATTAAAATTAAACCCCACCCCCCCAAGGGTTTTAAAAAGCTTCAAATGGAACCCCAAGTCACCCCAATTTGATAAGCTCAAAGGGTTTTCCCCAGTCCAAAACACAGGAAATTTTGGAGGCGGGCCAGGGCAAGCCCAAAAAGAATAATTTTTCGCCCCGCAAAAATTTTTTCCAAAGACAAAAAACGAAAGTTTTTTTTTCCCAAAAAAAGAAAAAACCCAAAAATTCAAAGTAAACCCTTTGCAGTTGAAATTTGATTCTTCCCCCCATTTGGGGGTTTAATCTACCCCCAAACCAAAAAGGGACACTCAATTTGGGGGCTAGTTCCAAACCCAAGGCCTGGACAACAGACATTTTCTAATTAAAACTAGCAGCAGCGCCTGAGGCAAAATTTTGCTTGACAAGCAAAAATTCCTTTTGAATTAGAGACCAAAGGGCACATGCAAAAAAAAAAATTTTATTTTCCAGAGTTAAAAGGGGGTATTTTTATACCCGATTCCCCTTTTGGAAATTTTAAAGGCGTTCGGCCGTTTCCTTGAGGTGACTTGGGTCTAGTGGAAAAGGCTATCCCGAAAATGGGGCAAGGGTTTTCCGCAATAAAAGCACAAGGCAAATTTTCTAGCTGATGTCTCCCCCCCTTGGGGGCAGCAATGTAAAACCAACCCCCATGGTTTTTCTTCTTCAGGGGGTGGTTTTGTGGGTATAAGAGGGAGAATTTTCCCGAGAAATTAAAAAGGAGGTTTTTAACAGAAAAAAAATTTCTTGAACTGAACATCGAAACCCCCCCTTTTTTTTTTTCCCTGCGTTTTTTCCCCAGTCTTCTGTCAATGGTCACAGTAGAGTCATAAAGTCATTTAAAGTCTCAGGGGTTGGATGGCTTTACCATCAACCTTTTCCGCATCAGATGACCTTGTCGGAAAAGGGTTTTAAGGGGGGTTGGGCGAAACCCCCCCCCGGGCATGGTAAACCCCTTTTGGGGGAAAATCAAAAAATAGGCTTTAGCGAGCGAAAGGCCCCCGCGGGTTTAAAAGCAAGTGATTTTCTTTCCCAAGCCCCACAAAGGGGATTGTCATAGGGCCATGGCCCAAAGCCTGAAAAAATCTGTCAATTTGAACTCCCTTTTTGGGGCTTCAGGGGGATAAAACTAAAACCCAAATCCTGACGTGGGCCCCGGAGGGGAGACACCACAATTTGCTAAACCCTTTTCCCCCTCTTTTTGGGGAAAAAAATTGGGAAATGAAAAAAAAGGTGAAAAGGGTTCCCCGAAATTTCGGAACCTGTTGGTTTTACCATCAAAGCGTCCGGTAAAAGCATTGATTTTAAGGACACTAGGTTTCACAACACGGGGGTAGGAGGGACACAGAAAGGGGGGGCAAGCTGGGGGGGGGTATTTTATGGCATCCAAAAATTTCGAGACTTGGTTAAATAAGCCCCCACCCCCCCTGAAACTGAGTTGTCAACCGTCCGGGCGTCGGTGACCCACAATCTGTACTCATATTGAACCGGGGGAGTTTATTAAGGGAATTTGGGCTCTATAATGTCAGGGGACCGGGCCCCGGGGCACACACAGACAGGACAAGGGGGCCCCGACCTATCCAAACCCCAGTCCCTGCCTTTGGGAACCCGACCCTTAATAGGCCCGGGCCCCAACTGGAAGAATGATGGCTGCACTGAAATAGGTGCAACACAGGCCAGACAAACAGACACAAACAAATAACGAAGTCGGGCAGTCCCAAAATTGGCAACGTAAGGTACAGGACGTGAGACAAAAGGATAAACGAAAACAAACCAAAGGTAAAACCTGTCGGGCGCGCAGTAAAATGACAGGGGAAAAGAAGGAAAATCAGGAGAACAGCAGGGGCAAAATACAGAAAAGGGGGGAAAACAACGGAAGGGCTAGTAAAGCAAAAAACGCTACGCGGACAGGTTACTGGGGAAGGATCCTTAAATAGTGAACAGCGGACACAGAACAGAGGGGATTGGTGGAAGAAAACAAAACTGATAGGGGAAAAAAGGCTGTCAAAAAGAGGAACACGGGTTAACTGAAAGAGTGCTGGAGGATTCCGGACGGCGTTGGGCCCGGAATCAATTACCTACGGGAAAGAAGGATCTTCACATAGTGAATAAGAATACAAGTATTTACGTTAACAACCAATGGTTTTACGTCGTACCGGCCGTGCCGGCGAACCAGAGCCAAAGCAGGGGCGTGCCAGTCACAAACATGACATTTTGTGTTTTTCGGTGTGACCACGCATATGACTGCCTCCGCTCTTAGAATCGCTTCAACTATAAAATTTCCTTGATACTTAAGAGTGCAAAAACTGGAGCGGAATGTAGCCTGATAAAGTCCATGGCAAGCGAGAATCTGGAAAAAAAACAAAGCTGAAGCTCAGTTGCAACATCAGAGACATGAGTGTGGGGTGACGGCAGCAGCCACAGCAAGCATGATGACAGACAAGTGGCACAATGACATTCTGGAGGTGGCAAAAAACAGGATTAGGCCAAAGAGTGGTCACAATGACAGAGTGTGGAGGTTACTGCAGCAGCCACAGCAGCAGCATGAGGTCAGACAGTGGAACAATGAACATTCCTGGAGGTGGGTCAAAACAGTAGTAGGCCCACAGAGTGGCACAATGACCGAGATGGAGTGACAGCAGCACATCATGAGGTCAGAGAGTGGCAACAATGACAGGGTGTGGAGTGACGGTGGAAGCCACAGCAGCATGAGCACAAAGTGCATGCAATGACATTCTTGAGGTGCAAAACTGGCATTAGGCCACAGTGTGGCACATGACACACTGAGAAGGACACTAACAAGCAGCAGCATGAGCATAGAGTGCACAATGAACAGAGTGTGGCGGAGGAGGGTGCAATACCAGTCCCTGGTAAAGATGGTTGGTGGCAGATGAGAAACTGCAGCAGATGTGAGGCAATAAGGCGGGGTCGGCGGCATCATTATAGGTTGGCTGAGGCAGTTAGTTTGAACCAGACTCATTTCTCACGTTTGGAAGAGTCGTCATGGCTGATGTAAGGAAATCCTGGCCGTTCCATGCCTGATTCAACTTTGACAAGGTCAGTACCGTTCCACATTTCCCGTGGACAACGGGTATCACCTGGGTAACGAGGCCCCACCGCCGTCACTGAACACCCATCTGATGCACAACTACTGTCCTCGTGCAGGAAGCTTCTCCACTGCCCTGAGAAACCCCCCCGTCAGACCTGTCAGAGGTGGGACGATCCCACAAAAGGCAGCGGCCCAACTGACTAACGAGGGATTTCCCTATAGAATTTGAGTTTGCTCCTCCCTCTTAGCAGCTTGGAAAAGAGGCTCCCATTTTTGGACCGGTATCGAAGGTCCAATAAGGGTGAGAACACCGGCATCGCTATCCAGATGCTGACATTCTGCAGTCACTAGCCAGGCAAATCAAGCATGCTGCGGTCCATCTACAAGTAACTCCGAGGAGCTCCCTGCCCTCCATCTCCACGAGTATACTGCCACGTGCATTGCGGGTCATCTGCCTCGTCTTCTCATCTCCATCTACTCCTCCAGCTGCTCTCCTGCTACTCCTCTCGTCCACCTGGGTAGAAAATCCGACTCACTTCACCAGAACAATCTTCGCACTCAATATCCTCTCCTCCATTTCATCCCACCAGACTCATGGGCCGTGAGATGTGGTCGCCAACGTCTCCAGCCCCCTGCCCAGACAGATTTTTCAGCATCTGTTCCAGGAACATGAAGCAAGTGAAATGACTTATTCATCCCTATCCTGGCGACGACAAATAATGTGGCCTCCTCGAAATGGCCTCAACACATGGCAGGTGTCAACGCATGAGCTGCCACTGGCTGACATCAAAGTTAACACAGGGGAGTACTCGCTGTCCGCCTGGAGCATCAAAAAATCGTTTAATGGAGGCCTTTCTCTGTTCATACAGTCCGGTTCCAACCATGTGCAGGCTGGAATTCCAACGGGTGAAAACATCGCATATCAGAGTGTGGTTGGGGAAGGCCCGTTCTGCCGCTGCAACTCGAGTATGGTGTTCCTGGCTTTGTAGTGAATGGGAATGGAGTGCAGGCACAGTTTCTGGCCATTTTCAGAATCTTCTGAAGATCGGTGGAAGACTTCAGGAACCTTTTCACAACCAAGAACACATCGCCATCAGGAACAACTGGATAAATCCAGCCATGTGCAGCACGGACACCATGGTTACTCCCATTTCCGTCACCATGGGTCCAATTTGCAGTTGGCGCGGAGAAAGCCACACATCGATTTCTTTGCTGCATGACGCGGAGCAGTTCCTTCCCCTGTGTGACTGCGTTCGCGGGCGAGGCCAAGCCAGTTGTTAGATCTGCTTGAAACCGCGGTGCACTACACAAGTGGTATGAGGAGCAGTCCTTGTGGAGGCTGAATGATGGTGGTGTGGAGGAGGAGAGGCGGACATGTGGCGGCAGGATCCGCATTTTGACAACGATGGAAGGAGAAACGCGCCGTCTCCTGTCCAAGTTGTTGGTGTGCCTGGACAGGAAGCACATTCACCCATGGGCCGTAAAGGACATGAACTGGCCCTGAACCGAAGTTACAGCTCCAACGTCCGCGCTGCTGCCGTGCACCTTGGAACAAATCGATAGCTCAAGGACCGGCCCCAGCCTTCCTGTACTACTATTTAGTGAAGTGCTGGAACTGGCCTTTTGGAAAGGAAATTACGGCTTGGAACTCTCCATTCGCGGCTCGGCACAAGCCATTATTTTCTCTGAACGGTGCAGAAGTCCACCATTTTTGGAAAGGGAGGACTGCAGTACCAACAACTTGGACCAGGAGCACGGTCAGCATCTTGCACCTTCAGGGAAGGTTGGACGCATACTGTTGTCTCTTTGAAATCGCCTCGCTGAATCGACTCTGGAGCCATGAGTAGCGAGGAGCAGTAGCATCTGGACCGGGAGATGATGGCAAAGAGAAACAGCTCCCATCTGCAAGAGGTGGTGGAGCCTTGACTGACCTGCAATGGCATCGTGCCACTCGGCGCTGCTGCGGCTGTTAGCTGAGCGGCGGCAAGGATGACCAGCACCAAACATCTGAGCCACGGTTTCTTACCAGGCCAACCGGATGGTGACAGCAGCATGTGTTGACTGCATGGACGTGGTGCAACGTTAGCTCCCTGGCCAGCGCTACACTTCTGCCCACAGATTCATACATATACCCATATTTCGGCGCCTCCGGTGTCTAGCAAAGAACTTGCCACCAGACGAGTATCTGATTCTCCTGCCAATGCTGCCGCACTGAGTGACCTACTCCCCTGCTGCCCTCGCTGAGCCCCTTGCCGCTACTTTCCTTGACCTGCAAGCGGGTTTTCTACCCCGTGGCCTGCTTGGCTCCCGACCTCACCCTGCTGCTCCCCCCTGCTGACTCCACGGCCACACAACCCCCTTGCTGGCTGCGCCGCTGTCCTGATGCGCAAGCTGGACTGCTCATCTCCTGACGCTGACGAAGCCCTTGCTTCACCCGGCTCCCAAGTGCGGTCGGCTACAATCATCATCGATTTGTGTTTCAGCGTCACTGCTGTCCTCATCACCAGTCCAGGTATGGCAGAAGGCATACCCCCTCAGTAACATGACCTCGCCATGCCACTCTCCCACATCTAAATTTTTGCCCCCCTACTGCAAGAAGCGGGGGGATATTGGCCCCCATTTTTTGGGGCCTCCAAAAGAACCGAATTTTCCCCCCAAAAAATTATTCACCCCTCGTATATAGTGGCGCTGACCCAGACCAAAAAAAGTAGAAAATGGGTTGGGGGAAACCCGGAAAGGGGACAGAGGCGGGTTGAGGACAGGTGAGGGCCGCTGACCCGTTTCCGGGGGCCAAGGGCCAAAACAAAAGGGGTGTCGGACAAACCCAAAAAACCGGCGGGGAGAGGCAGATGTCTTTGGGAAAAAAGTGGATGCCCTTAGTTAACCAATCAAGAACCCTTGGGTTGCGGGTTAACACAGGCCATAGTTTGGACAGGGGCAGTTGTGGGCCTCACCGAGGGGACCCCTGCTGCATCCCCCCTTGCTGTGCGCCCCCTGGCCCTGCTTCGGGGAAGGGTTTGTGCCCACCCCACCGCAGGTGAAGAGCCTGCCCCTTTTCTGTCTGACTACTTTTTTGTTCTAAAATGAAACGGAACGTTTAAAGAAAAAATATCTGCATAGATAAATACACACCCGTATTTGCCCTCCAAATGAACCCAGTAACAAGTTTGGGGAAACCCGGGGATTTTAAATTGCGCCCCCAACAAATGGCCGGGAAAAAAAATTTATTGTATTTTCCCTTTAAAAACCTGTAAAATTTTAAACTGAATATAAAACACAACAGGTTTAATTAACCTTCGGTTATGAATTTGCAAAAAGGAAAATTTCTTTTTTGGGCATTGAAAAAAGTACGTTTTTTTTTTACTAAGTCCCAATTTGCAGAAAAAAATTTAAAATTTGCCCCTTGGGATTTGCGCAAAAAGACATGTGTGCCAAAAAAGGGACCCACTTTGTGCATTTTAAAAATTTGGCGGGGAATTTTCCCGGTACAAAAACCAAAAAAAAAACTTGTAATTAAAACCTTTCGCTTATGAATATGCTACAGGTAAAAGGGTTTTTTTTTGGCGGTGAAAAAAAAAACCCTTTTTTTTAGTGACCAAAAAGGGACAAAACCCAACGTTTTAAATTAACCCCGGAAAAAAATTGCCCCCAAAAAAAAATTGAGAACCCAAAAAAAATTTCCCCGCTTTGTGGGCGTGTTAAAAAGGCGTAAATTTTACGGTACACCCCAAAAAAAAAATTTTTGAAATTAATTAACCTCGGTTATGAATTAGGGCTAAAAATAAAATGTATTTTTGGCAGTGAAAAAAAACTTTTTTTTAAAGTGCCCAAAACAAAAAGGCAGAACAACGTTTTAATTAACCCCTGGATTAAATTCGCAAAAAAAATTTGAGAAAACCCCAAAAATTCCCAAAATTTGTGCGTTTTAAAAAGGGGCGTGTATTTTACAGTACACCCCCAACAGAAAAACCCTTGCAATTAAAAATTCTTTTTTTAAAAATTTAAAGGCAAAAGGAAAAAAAAAAAAAAATTTGGGCAGTAAAAAGAAGGGTTTTTTTTATTTGACCCAAAAAAGGGCAGAACAACGTTTAAAATTAAAAACCCCGGGGCGAAAATTTGCGAAAAAAATAAAAAAGCTGCCAACAATTCCAGCTTTGTAGGGGAAAGAAATAAGCGTGTTTTTTTAAAAGTACCCCCAAAAAACAGAAAAACTTGAAAATTAAATTTAAACCCTTTTGGGTTTTAAGGGAAATTATCCCTACGGGGAAAATGTCTTTTTTGGGGTAAAAAAGGAACGTTTCTTAAGTAACCGCAAGGGAAGAACAGCGTTTAAAATTAATTCCCGGGGAATGAAAAATTTTGGCGCAAAAAAAAAATTTGAGAAAACCAAAAATTACCAGCTTGTACGGGTTAAAATGGGGTATTTTATGGTACCCAAACAACAAAAAAAATTTGAAAATTAAATTTCCCTTTTCGGTTTTAGGGGGAATTTTAAGCAACAGGTAAAAAAAAATTTTTGGGGCGGAAAAAAAAAGAACTTTTTTCTTTTAGTGACCACAACACAGAACAATGTTTAAAAATTAAACCCCCTGGATGTAAAATTGCGAAAAAAAAATTTTGGAAAACCAAAAAATTTCACCCTTTGTAGGGGTTTTAAAAAATTGGCGTTTTTTTTAAACGGTACACCAACAGAAAAAATTGAAAATTAAATTTTAACCTTGGTTTATAAATTTAATGCAACAGGGAAAAAATTTTTTTTTTGGGCGGTGAAAAGAACTTTTCTTTTAGTGACCCAACACAGAAAAAAAGTTTAAATTTAAAACCCCGGGTTGTAAATTGTGAAAAAAATTTGACCCCCCAAAAAAACCCAAAGTTTTGTACCCGGGGTTTAAAATGGCTTTGAAATTTAAACGGTACAAAAAACAAAAAAAAAAAACTTAAAAATTTAAACCCCCTTCGTTTAAAGAATTTTTCTACAGGTAAAATTCTTTTTTGGCGGTAAAAAAGGGGAAACGTTTTCTTTTAGGGACCAAAAAGGGGCCAAGAAACAATGTTTAAATTTAAACCCCCGGGGTGTAAATTGCGCAAAAAAAATTAAACCCAACCAAAAATTACCACTTTAAAAGCGGGGTTTAAAAAGGGGCGTGAATTTTACGGTACAAAAACAAAAAAAAAAATTTTTGTAAAAAAATTTAAACCCTTTGGGGTTAATAAATTTATGCAAACAGGTAAAATGTTTTTTTTTTGCCGGGGTAAAAAAAGAACTTTTATTTTAGGGGACCCAAAAAACCCCAGAAAAAACGTTTAATTTAAACCCGGGGAAAAAAAATTGCGCAAAAAGGGAATTTGAGAAAACCAAAAAATTCCCACCCTTTGTAGCATGTTAAAATGGCGTGTATTTTGGGGCCAAAAAAACAACAGAAAAACTTGAAATTTAAAATTTTCGGTTATAAATTATGCTCACATTGGTAAAATTGTTTTTTTTTGGCGGTGAAAAAAAAACTTTTTCTTTAAAGGGAAAACCTAAAAAACCAAAAAAAACGCTTAAAAAAACCCCTGGATGTAAAATTGGGGAAAAAATTAAAAAAATGCGCCAACAATTCCCAGTTTTGTGCGTGTTTAAAATGGCGTGTATTTTACGGTAAAAACAACAGAAAAAAAAATTTGCAATTAACCTTCGGTATAAAAATTTAACCCAAAAGGGTTTTAAAAAATGTCTTTTTTGGCAGGGGAAAAAAGAACGTTTCTTTATTGACCACAACCCCGAAAAAACCGTTTAAAACCCCTGGTTTTGTAAAATGGGGCAAAATAAATATGCTGCCCAACCAATTTTTTCCCAAAAGCTTTGTAGAAATTTTTAAAAAGGGGTGTATTTTTTTGAAACACAAACAAAAAACTTGAAAATTAAAAAAACCTTGGTTATGAATTATGCTACAGGGTAAAATTTTTTTTTTTGGTGGAAAAAAATAAGGGTTTCCCTTTTAGTCCCCCGCAACGGCAAAACCAAGGGTTTTTTTAAACCCCTTGGGGTTAAAAATTGCGAAAAAAAATTGAGCAAAAAAAAAATTTACCACTTTTGAAGCGTTTTTTAAAAAGGGGCGTGTATTTTACGTTTACACAAAAACCCCAGAAAAAGGGAAATTTAAATTTAAACCTTGGGTTTAAATTTAAAGCTACAGGTAAATGCCCTTTTTTGGGCGGGGAAAAAAGAATGTTTTTTTTAAATTGCCAACAAAAAAAACAAAAACAAGCAAAAATTTAACCCCTGGATGAAAAATTCCCCGCAAAAAAAAAATTTGAGAAAACCAAAAAATTAAACCAGTTTGTACGTTTTAAAAAAGGCGTGTATTTTACGGTACACAACAACAGAAAAACTTGTAATTAAGCCCTGGGTTTTATAAATTTTATGTTTACAGGAAAAAATGTCTTTTTTTGGTGGAGAAAAAAAAAGTTTTTTTTTAGTAAACCAAAAACACAAACAATGCTTAATTAACCCCTGAATTTAAAATTGTGCAAAGAAATATTGCCAACAATTCCCAAGCTTTGTACGTGTAAAATGGGTGAAATTTTTAAAAGTACACAACAACAAAAAAAATTTGGGTAAAAAACCCATCGGTTATAAATTTAATGTACGGGAAAAAAGTCTTTTTTTGGGGGTTTAAAAAAAAGAGTTTATTTTTTAGTACCAAAAACAGCAGAACAACTCTTAATTAACCCCGGGAAATAAAATTGCCCCAAAAAAAATGAGAAACCCAAAAAATGAATGGGTATTTGGTTGTAAAAACGCATTTTAATTTTTTAAATAAAAAAAACCCGGAACAGGTTTTAGATAACCCTTGGATTTTTCAATGCTGTGAAGGGGGAATGGGCATTAAAATGTATATGAAACTGCTTTGGGGAAAACACCCGGACTTTAGTTCCAATACCCCACAAAAAATCAAATTAAAACGTAAGAGAAGCATTTCTCTGAGACAAGCTGTCACCCCCCCTAAAAATCGCTGAAATAAAAATGATTGTTTTTGAAAGATATCAAATAGGTTAAAACGATTATTAAACGCCCAATTTTTTGAAATTGGAAGGGTTTTTTATTTGACCCCGGTTTTTTTTTCAAAAAAACGCGATAATTAGTTAAAATCTGCGCATAATCTATTAATATCCGCCTTTTTTCGCCGTTCCTGTCTTTTGGTGGCCAGAAAACAGCTTAGAGAATAGAGCAGGGGACGGATGGCGAGTCATGACTGGGAGTTATTTTTTGTGTTTGGCGGGAAAAAATCACAAAACCCCCGTTTCCCATAGAACAGCCCCCCTGCTCATGATCAGTGTGTGTCGTGTCTCTAAGGCGGACTGTGCTCGGTCTCCTCAAAAAGTCAGCGAAACTTTTCTCTTTTTTCACCAGACAACATCTTTTTAGCTGTGAAAAATTTAAACTTAGTGTTGAGATTTTCAGTTTTTAGTTACTTAGGCTGAAAATTTTTAAAAGGAGCACTAGCGCTGTAAAAGGGGGAGGGGGGGGGGGGGTTTGGGTTGCGGGTGAACACAGAAGACAGGCTGGCGGGGGCCCTTTAAAAGGAGAGTGGAAAAATGTGCGCCCAGACCTGCTTTGACCCGCATTGAAAGGGTTTTTTATAACGTTTTGGCCATTTTTAAAAGGGAAAAAAAATGTTTTTTGTGCAGCCTGTACTTATTTTAGATACAGACTTTTCTAGTAATGCAGGGTATTTGAAGGTGCAAAACTCACCTTTTATACTTTACACAAAAATTGGTTTTTTTTTTCACTTTGGCAGCTCGTATTTTTCAAAACCCACTTTGTTTTTTAAAAATAGGATAAGAACTTTTAGTCACCGAGTAAAATTTTTATAGGGCAAAAACCCACCTTTCATTATCCGTATAAATTTAAAAACAGTTTTTTTTTTATTTTTGGTGGGGCCCCAGTTTTGTTAAGAGCCCCCTTGCATTTAAATTTGAATACGCAATTTTGCATCCCGCGGGTGTATTTATAGGTGCAAAAAACATTTTTATTATCCGTATACTTTTCAAATAGGTGTTTTTTTTTACTTTGGTCGCCCATTTTTGTTCATAAGCCACCTTGCACGAAAATTTTTGAATACAGCAATTTTGAGTCCCCCCGGGTTTTTATGGGTTGCAAAAAAACACCTTTTATTACCCGTATACTTTTCAAATAGGTTTTTTTTTTTTTTGGTGCGGCCCAGTTTTGTTCATAGAGCCCCTTGCACTTAAATTTTTGAATACAGAAATTTTTGTAGTCCCCGCAGGTGTATTTATAGTGCAAAAAACCCTTTTTGTTATCCTAACATTTAAAAATGGGGTTTTTTTTTTACTTTAGTGGGGCGAGTTTTTTTTCATAGGCCACCTTGCATTTTAAATTTTTGTTTCCGAAATTTTTTTTATCCCCGCGGGTGTTTTTAAAGGTGAAAAAACCCACCGTTTGTTACCCGTAAATTTTTAAATAGCAAAATTGCACGTGGTGCAGCCTAGTTTTTTTCAAATAGCCCCCGTTTTTTTCTAGCAACGTTCTCGTTGTCTTGCTGCAAAAAATGAATTTCTCATCCTGTAACTTCTGTATGTTTTATTGCCCCGGGTGAATCTCAGTTTGGCGCAATAGCGCACGTATGATTTTTTGTTGAAAACTACTTTCCCTTTCCCCCACTGGGGTTTTAAATCCCTGGGACTGAAGGAAAACACTTTTTGTTTTTGTTTACGGTTCTTCCCCCCAGACCGCTTTCAAGGTATTGCTAGAAACATTTCATTTTTCAAAATCCTAGTTGGCGAGGAAATTAGAGGGTTTAAAATAGCTGTGATTTCCCCTTTTTTTAATAAAAGATGTCAAAAACTCTTCATACCTTCTTAAATTTTTTATCTTTCGAACTGGAGCGAAATGCAAGTGGAAACAAGCAAGAGGGGTTAACATGGAGGTGGGTTTACGAGAGAAGTGCTCCTTCCAGTGCTGGCGACAACCGCAGCAAGAAATCCCGTAGTGAGACAACCCATTTAATACATTTAAAAAAAAGAAAAACAAAGAGGGTGGGATTCCATCCAATTTTTAAAAAAGTGTTTTTTAGAAATTAAACTACTAAAAACTGGCATGCCAAAAAGTGATACAAATTTTCCTTGAATTTTTCAAGGGAGGTACAGGAAAAACTTGAACGATTAGGGTTTCCCGGACAGGTAATCAATGTACAGTTCAACTAAAAAAGTGGTTGAAAACTCCTTTCGGCACTTTTTAATTGGGGGTCATGCAGGTTTGGGCCATGCTGTGGTCCAGGACAGGGATAGTCAAGTCCAGTTCAACTAAAAGTGGTAAAAAAGGGCCCTTTTTCAGGCACTTTTTAAATAGTGGGTCAGCAGATTTAAAAGGGGTTTCTGTGGCCCGGACAGGGACAGTCTATGCCTGAAACTAAAAGGGGGTTAAAAGACTCCTTTTCCCGGGACTTTTTAATCTGGGGGTCAGCAGGTTTGGGCTCATGCTGTGGCCCCGGACAGATAAGCAAAAGTTCCGTTCAACTTTTAAAATTTGGTGTTGAAAAGAAACCCTTTTTCCCACTTTTTTTAATCTAGGGGTCATGCAGGTTTGGGGGGCCTGCGTGGCCCCGGACAGGGGGTAGTCTATTCCAGTGAAACTAAAATGGTGGTCAAAACTCCTTTTTTTTCCGGGACTTTTTTTAAAACTGTGGTCAGAAGGTTTAAGGGTCATGCGTGGGCCCCGGCATATATATCAATTCCAGTTTCAACTGAATGGGGGTTAAAAAATCCTTTTTTCCGGCACTTTTTAATCTGTGGGTCAGATAGGTTTTAAAGGGGCAGGTGCTTCCCGGACAGGTATAGTCAAGTCCAGTTCAAGTAAAATGAGGTTCAAATCATACTGCCTTCTGGACTTTTTAATTTGTGGGTCATGCAGGGTTTTAAGGGCATGGTTGGTACAAGACAGGGTATGAATGATGTTGACCCTTTTTTTTTTGTGGGTTTTAAAACCAAATGTGTGCCCCAAAATGTAGCCCCGTATCCATTTGACTGTTGTGGATGTTAATTCCAGCTTCTCCAGCCCTGTTTGGGTGTAAGAATGAAGGTGTTGTTCCTTTCCCATAGACTTTAATGGTTATCAGTGATAATCTATTATCGACTATTGGAAATCATCTTGATAATTGCCGATATCGACTATCGACCCGATGATGATAGTCGACGTAATCGCTCATCACTAATCATAAGCAGTCATGGCAGCACCTTCCCTACTCAGTACAGTGAGAGCGGTATGAGCTTCCAGCGTCGCGCCCGGACCTATATAGTGCGGTGACGTCACAGAATCCCGCCGGTCTCTGATTGGCTTCATCTCTGCACATGTCATGTAGGCTATGCCCTTCTTCCTCCCAGAGTTCTTTGCCCCATGTAACGCCATGTGCTCGCAGCCATTTTATCAATCAAAAGCACGCTTCGTTCACGCGAATTACCCCAAACTTTGACTTCGTTCAGAACCGAAGTTTTCCTGAAATTCTAAACGAATTCCACTTCGTTAGAATCAATTCGCCCATCTCTAGACAACACTGAAGATATGATACTTTCATACAATGCCAAGAAGTCAGTGTACAGCTTATATAACAGTGTACATTTGGTGTGCCCTCAAAATAACTCAACACATCCATTAATGTCTAAACCACTGGCAACGAAAATGAGCACACTCATAAGTGAAAATAGACATATTGTGCCCAAAGTGTCAATATCTTGTGTGGCCACCATTATTTCTCAGCACTGTCCTAACTCGCTTGGGCATGAAGATCACTAGAGCTACACAGGTTGCAGCCACTGGAATCCTCTTTCACTCCTCCATGACAGCATCACTGAGCTGGTGGATGTTAGCGACTTTGTGCTCCTCCAACCTCTATTTATGGATGCCCCACAGATGATCAATGGGGTTTAGGTCTGGATACATGCTTGGTCATTCCAGCGCCTTTACTTTCTTTTACTTTAACAAGGCAGTAGTTGTCTTGGAGGGGTGTTTAGGTTATCATGTTGGAATACTGACCTGTGGCCCAGTTTCTGAAGGGAGAGAACCATGCTCAGTTATGTTGGCTTTTGTGGTTCCCTCAATGAACTGTAGCTCCCCACAGCCAGCAGCAGTCATGCAGACCCAAACCATGATACTCCCACCACCATTCTTGGCTGTAGGCAAGACAAACTTGTCTTTGTATTCCTCACTTGGTTGCCGTCACACACGCTTGACACCATCTGAACCAAATCAGTTTATCTTTCTCTCATCAGGACATGATTCCAGTATTTGATGTCTTTAGTCTGTTTCTCTTCAGAAAATTGTCCGTCATCTTTAGAAGAGACTTCCTACTGAGACAACAGTGCAGACAAATTTGATGCAGTGTGTGGTGTATGGACCTCCCACTCCTTTAATCCCTAAACCACACTAAAGAAAATAAAATATTACTTCATTTTTCTCCTCCTTCCAAAAACCATAAAGTTTTTATTTTTCCACCTAGATAGACATATGAGGGCTTTTATTTTGCGGGACAATATGTACTTTCTAACAATGTCATTCATCATACCATAAAATATACTGGGAAACTGCAAAAAAAATTTGAAGTGGTGCAATATGTGAAAAAAAGTTGTCTGCAGGTGTTTTGTTTTTAAAGTATTCAATCTGATAAAACTGATGTGTTACCTGTATTCTACAGGTTGATATGAATGCAGCAATACCAAACATGTATAGTTTTCATTATGTTTTGGTACCATAAAAAAAATTCCAAACATTTTCTGTTTTTTAAATTTGCGCGGCCACGCCATTTTCTGTAACTAATAACTTTTTTTGTACTAACATCTACAGACTTGAATGAGGGGGAATTTTTTTTGTGGGCTGAAGTGTACTTTATATCCGTTTCAGTTTGGAATGCATGGGAGTTTTTTTTTTTCTTTTTTTACATTTATTCCAATTTTTAGGGGATGCGAAATGACAAAAAAATGCAGTTTTGGTGTTTTTTTATTTTTTTCTTCTACGGTGTTCACCGTATGGGATAAATTATATTATATTTTAATAGATTAGACTTTGCAGCCATACCAAATATGTATACATTATTTATTTTTTTTTTTTGTAAAATGGCAAAAGGAGGTTAATTTGAACTTGATTTAATTTTATACATTAATTTTTTTTACTTTAACTTTGAGCCCCCCTAGAATACTTCACCACTAGGGGGCTCGATCATTTATACAGCCTATGCATTGTATAAACAATGCATTAGGGTGCATCAACATGGTGGTTTACTACTTCCTGCCTGGGGCAGGACGTAGTAAAACAGAAATCATGGTGGTGATAGAAGCCTTCCCAAGGCTTCCAACTGCCATGTTAAGCGACCGGGGCCCCGCAATTTTGCTGCGAGTGCCCCGTTCAAAGTGAGAAACAGTGCTCAGCACCATTTCTCATTGATTTAGTGCTGCGGCCATCTTTGCTGTGGCATCTAAGGGGTTAACCAACGTCGGATGGATCCGGCAGCTGTAACCGCCGAGTGTTAGCTGCAATTGGCAGCTAACACCCAGCGACTGTGTAGCGGAATCACGCTGTTATCCTGCTACACAGCCCCTTAACACCACTTGAACATACCCATACGTCCAGGTGGGTTAAGGGGTTAACCTCTGCAGCAATGCTGGCAGCACTCATACGTCTATTTTGAAAAGACAATATCTGGATATTGTGGTGAGTATGTGCACTCAACTTCTTTGGTCGACTATGGTTAAACTTGTTCGGAGTGGAACGTATGTTCTTGGCCACTATGATGCAGCTCAGTTTCAGGGTGTTGGCAATCATCTATAGCCTAGGACATCTTTATGTAGAGCAACAATTCTTTTTTCCAGATCCTCTTTGCCATGTTCTTTGCCATTAGTTGACATGTTGAACTTCCAGTGACCATGAAAGAGAGAATGATAACACCAAATTTGAAACACCTGCTCCCCATTTACACCTGATACCTTGTTATGCAATTTGTCCATTTTTACTTAGGGGTGTACTCACTTTTTTTAGCCAGTGGTTTAGGCATTGGTGGCTGTGTGTTGAGTTATTTTGAGTTACTTTACATTATAAAGCACTCCAATCCAAATACAAAATATTGGGTTTCAAAACAAAATCACAGCAACAAACACAAATCCCAATTAAAATATACCTTTTAATAGATATGCATTAAAAATATCAATACTATACCCTAAAATATCTAAAATAGAATAGGTAACGCACCAGAGGGCATGCAAAACCACATATAATCAAGTAGATAAACTCACGGTTAGGTGTATTCCAATAAGAGCAAATCCTCCAAAGGTACATCAGGGGAGCACAACGCACTAACCAAACACGCCTACACAGTATAACGGTATAAATATTAGTATTAGTTCACTAACCCCAGATATTCTTATCATAACTTAAATAATTCAAAATAGATATTCACCATTAACCAAACAGCATAATATACCAACTATATTAAATATAGTGATGAGCGATTGCGTCAACTATCGTCATCGGATCGATAGTCGATATTGTCAATTATCATGCCGATATCCGATAGTCGATAATAGATTATCGCCGATGACCATTAAAGTCTATGGAAGAGAAACAACACCTTCATTCTTACACCCAAACAGGGCTGGAGAAGCTGGAATTAACATCCACAACAGTAAAATCGATACGTGCTACATCTTAGGCAACACAATTAGGTTATAAAAGGCACAGAAAAAAAGTCACAGACCATTCACTATCCCTGTCTTGTACCACAGCATGACCCTTAAACCTGCATGACCCACAAATTAAAAAGTGCCAGAAGGCAGTATGATTTGAACCATCATTTTACTTGAACTGGATATTGACTATCCCTGTCCTGGAATGCAGCATGACCCTTAAACCTTCAGTTGTGCTGAAGGTCCGCTGAGATAAGACGCTGGCTGCTGGGCAGGACAACACCTCTATGGCATGGCGATCGAGCTCGGGGCATTCATCCATTTTGGATACCCAGAAGTCGATTGGGTCCAGAACATATCCAAAAACATTGGTGTTGAGAGGCAGATAGTCGTGCACCATGATCTTAAGCCGGTCTCTGTGTGTTGTATGTGTGCCCTGCATTATATGCGTTGGTGAGGTGGTAAATAAAGATTGCCAGAGGTCACCCATTAGGCTTCTGCCACAATGCCTGCTGCTGCCTCTACGGCTACTTGGCACTCTACTGCTACACGTTGCTGATGTTGTTCCACCGTGACATTTGAAGAACGTGAAGCAGACACAACAGATGTCTCCAGTTGAAAGTAGGAAAGTGCTGAGTTTTACTTTGTACCGGGGTTTGAGGAGGGTGGCCACCCAGTAACTGTTGTTCATTTTGATGGGCTTAATGCCAGGATCATGTTGGAGGAAATGGAGCATACAAGCACTCATGTGAGAGATGGAGCCTTGATTTCCCAAGCCTCTGGGTCGAGGGGCACTAGCAAACTGATCTTCCTCATCCTCCTCCTCCGCCTCAAATTCGTGCCAACCTCTTTTCAAGACAGGGACGTCGGTAACGTCGGTGTCCAGGAATACCTCCTCCTCCTCTTCCTCTGGCACAGCTTCAACAAAGCCCTGACATGCCTCAGATGATGCACCCTGAGAGTTGAGGTGCTGCCTTGTACTAGGCCTGGACCCCGAACCACTGTCTAATGAAGACCGATAAAATTGTGAAACTGTCGGGCCTTCTGGATTCGACGGAGAGAAAGGCTCCGTGTCCGCATCTGTGTCCATCTCCTCCTCCGTCGCTGGTGGGACCTGATGTTTCAGAGTGTCCAATGATCGTTCCAGAACTAAGATCACCATAATGCTCATGCTGACAAGGGCATTGTCCGCACTGACCATTTTGGTGGCTTCTTCAAAACTGGCAAGGATGGTGCAGAGCTCTTTCACCTGCCTCCACTCTCGGTGGCTCAACACCCCGAGGTCCGCACCGCTGCTTGTCAGGCCATATGTCACTTCATACTGCGTAATGGCATTGCGCTGCTGCCACAATCTCTGGAGCATGTAGATGGTGGAATTCCAATGTGTTGCCACGTCAACAATGAGACAGTTGACGGGGAGGCCGAGCTGACGCTGCAACGCAAAATGACTATGGACCAAACGGTCCTGTAGAGAAGGACCCTTCCGATATGTGACCTGAGGGCGATCTGGAATGTAGTCCGTCAGATCTTGGTCTATCTGTAATATACACCAATATTTTTCCAGTATCTTAACCACCTCATCATCAATTGTGGCGACTAACCTAGCTTTATCACATTATTTATCCTTAGGATGGGGGTTCAAAAGATTGGTTCGATTTTGCCCCAGAGCAAATTCATATGCCGAATCTATAACTCCCTGGGGATACCCCCTGTTAAAGAATCAGTGACTTAGAATCTTTGCCTGGTGATGGAAATCATTTGTTCTAGAGCAGTTCCATCTAATTCGAAGAAACTGACCCTTGGGTATACCCTGCTTTAAGCGAATGGGGTGATGACTCTCCCATCGCAGGAGGCTGTTTGTCACTGTCGGTTTCCTGTATAGGTCAGTATGTATATAACCATTTAAGTTTTTCATGATCATCACATCAAGGAAGGGGAGACTCCGTTCCTGAATATCATTTGTTAAAAGTAAATTAACATTCAGATGTTGTACAAATTCTTCAAAGGAACTCCTTGTCCCCTCCCAGAGGATAAAGATATCGTCAATGAACCCAGAATAAAATCTGGGGGGGCCATTGGTCATCCTCAGATTGGCATACTTTGGTCGCCTCCCACAAGCCCAGGAACAGATAAGCGTATGTGGGAGCACAAGGGCTCCCCATAGCCGTGCCCCTGAGCTGGTGGAAGATTTGCCCATTAAACAGGAAATAATTGTGACGCAAGATAAAGTCCAATAACCTCACAACAAAAATACTGTGTTGCTGATGCTGAATACCCCTAGAGTTAAGAAAAAACTCAATGGCCGCCACTCCAAGTTCATGGAGAATACTGCTGTAAAGAGACTCCAGATATATAGAAGGGAGGAGGACTTCTTGTCCTACAAAAATTCCTTCCAAACGTCGCAGCAAATCTGAAGTATCCTGAATATAAGATGGTAAACTATGCACAAAACTCTGTAATATCCGATCCACATATATGCCAGCATTCTGGGTAATAGAACCCACTTCTGAAACAATGGGCCTACCCCTCAAGGGTTCCAACCCTTCATACACTTTCGGTAATGCATAGAATGTTGAATGTGGGGATTCAAAGGTAGCATAAATTTATGCTCTGCCGTCGATATGAGGCCATTCTCTAGCACCTCATCCAATAACTGCTCTAGTTCACTAACAAACCCAATTGTGGGATCTTTTTTAATCACAGAATTGCAATCTTTGTCCTCCAATAAATCAGTGCACATCTTCAGATATTGATCCTGATTCATTAACACCAGGTTTCCCTCCTTGTCCGAAGGTTTAAAAACCAAGGACTTGTCTTGCTCTAATGCTAACAAAGATTGCATTTCCACCCTAGACAGATTATTTCTAAACGGGAGAGCTCTTTCTTTAAGGAGAGCCAATTCCTCAGTCACCAGTTTCACAAAGAGGTCAATCTCCGGGGTATCCATTGAAGGTGGCATCCTGGTACTTTTGGACCTTAGATCTGTATACGCCCCCTGTCTCTCACCTTCTTTCAAAAGGGAGGTGAGTACACGCATCCCCTCAAGTTCCTCAGCCGAGAGCACCAACTCTCTACCTTCCTGGGTATCCTTTTGGAGGAGGCTGAAAGACAGGGGGCCTATATAGATCTTAGGTCAAATAGTGTTTTCGGAGCTCTGCGGATGCATGCTTTATCGGTGGAGCGCATTGCGTTCCACTGCTTCACTTCCGGCGGAGGTGACGTGGGGGATGCATGCGCAGTTTGTTACCATACATTAGAGCGCGTCCTGCACAAGTAGTAACCAATAGGAGAAGTATGTGGTGATGGTTATCATTCGCCAGTTATGGTAAGTTCTTTGTTTTAGAAATACTATTGGTCTATGAACTTTTGGGATGAGATATAAGGGATAGCATATCATCTATAGCTGCCCCTTGTTATCAGTAGGTTCCAGACCGTTCAGTGGAACACCCGTTGTGGGGTTTTATGTTTCATAGTTTTTAGTTTTTTAAGGGGTAAAAAAAGAAAGTGCCACAGTTCGCCCGTTTTTGCTAAGGTGTTGATCCAAGGAAGGCAAAAACCCCCAATGAGGTAAAACCCCAATTTTCCTCATTTTTTGGGAAAAATTTTTTTCCTGATCCAACCGGCAATAGAAAAATCCCCGGATCAATGCCCTCTCCTGAATCCTAGTATTGTAACTTTGTTATATTTTTACGCTCCAGAAATGCAATCCAAACCCTTTTTGAACTCGGTTATTGAATTCACCATGACAAGTCCCTCTGGCAGAGAATTCCATATCTGGATGTATATATACCTGGGTATCCTTATTATCAACTAGCATAATCTCGGTGATGATCACTTTTGTCCCCTGAGGAACCCTTATTAGCAGGAGGGGGAAACTTGTCGGGTTTTTGTACAGTGATTTTATCTTATTGATTTTTTTCTGATTTTGAGAATAGGGCTTACCTTAGGGCTTAGAAGGTACGGAGCCGCTCTTTTCAGGCGGTGTCCCGTTTGTTCTGTGAGAGTTATATTAGGGATTATGTTGAACAACTTATTGGATTTGGTACCGTTTGAGGAGGATTTGCTCTTATTGGAATACATCTAACCGTGAGTTTATCTACTTGATTATATGTGGTTTTGCATGCCCTCTGGTGCGTTACCTATTCTATGTTAGTTATTTTGGGGTATAGTATTGATATTTTTAATGCATATCTATTAAAAGGTATATTTTAATTGGGATTTGTGTTTGTTGCTGTGATTTTACTTTACATTATGTCAAAGTATCATATCTTCATTGTTGTACCATGAAAATATATAATATTTACAAAAATGTGAGGGGTGTATTCGCTTTTGTGAGTTACTGTACCAGGATACACTAAAAGAAGAATGAACAAAGTTCTCTTGAGCAACTTTGGGTCCTGGCATTTGAATAGATGTCATTTTGACTTTCCTAGTCACTGTTGCATACCTACTGTAGTATACTACTTTAAAGAAGTGGTATTCCCCAATTATAGTGGCTCTTTAAACAGGATAATGAGCCCCGTCACACTGCATATTTTTCAGGAATAGTTTGAGGCACATGACAAAAGTTCAAAATATTGACCAAATTCCCCAGATCCTCCAATTTGTTTGAGCAATTGCATGTACTAGGAAAACAAGTTCTATCCATGGATCTATGCTGTTGGGTATCACAGGACACCTTAGAGGTCTTATGGAGCTCTAAATTGGTCAGGCAGTTCTGGCAGCATTAAGATATGTTCATACGGCATTTTCTGGGCTGTATTTTAGCGCATTTAACGCGCTGGGAAATGGCCCAAAATCAGCCTCAGACAAGCTTCAAATCCTTCTTTGAATATAATGTGAAATAAACCTTGTCGTTCACACAAAGCGTATTTCACAAGCATAATTGTGAGCCTTTTTTGGATGCAAATAAGTGACATGTCAATTCTTCAGGCGTTTTTTCGCTAGTAAAATCCCCATAGGAAACAATGGGGTTAGGATTTTTCCAACTACTCTTCAAAATTTTCGTCAAAATATGTCTCTAATCAGGTGTTTTTTAAAGAAAATTTGGAATGTGATTTGGAAGCTGATTTTGAAGCATAAATTTGCACTTTACATAACGCCGTGTAAACATACCCTTAGGGAACAAAGACAGATTATGAAGGTAATTTTAATGCTATAGTAATTGGTGGATATGCTAGGGTCTAGGCCTGTTAACATGCTCTACAAAAAACATATGGCTGGACAGCCTTGGACTGAGCAGACCACTATTTTTAGTGTGTGGTCACAATTTCATCAGTTGTCTAATCAACTCTCACACATGTAAATCAAATAGATTAGAGTAAATAATTGAGCAACTGTTCAAATATTATATAGGTGTAGTAAAAATAGATTTAGGGTACGGCCACATGACATATGTAAAATGCTGGTCGGATTCTGTTTAAGAATCTGGATGGTATTTTATCGTCTTTTGAAGTTCTGTCCATGGTTTGTAAATTTGCCCGCCACCATAACTATTGAATGCACATCTTCTGCCCGAAAACCAGACAGAAGTGTTATGGAAGTGAACGATGGTCAGTTCATACTATCATGATCCGGCGATGTCAGTAGGCACTGATACGCCGATCATTGGTAAATGGGTGTGGATCCACTGTGATCACCGCAGGTGAGATGGTATAGATGGAGGCCCACGCCCTATGTCTAAGGAGCCCTCGGTCTTCCCCGGAGCCCGCCCCAGGTCACTACCCCATACCTGGCTACCGATGGTGACAGCCGAGGTGCAGGACAGGAATACCAGACACTGGGAGCGATGGAGGCAGATACATAGCTGCAGGAAGACTTCAGGTCCCAGGTGGTGGCAGACAGGTACAGAGTCAGGTAACACCAGGTAAACATATGCAACGGCAGGAATACAGCAGGTATCGGGACAGTTCCAACGGCAGGAGTACAGCAGGTATCTTGACAGGTCCAACGCCCAAAAAACAGCAGCGGGAACACAGGCCGCTGAAACCCCCAAAACAGAAGCAGCAGTGGAGAGAAGGCAGGCACGGACACAGCGACGGTCGAAGGCAGTGACCGTGGCTTGAACCGTGACAGGAAATTTGTGCAGGTTTCAAGTTTTTCAGAACGCCGGCGGTTGAAAAGCCGTACAGCTGAAAATCCGTTCATTGTGGACTACTGAACGCATTTTCTAATAAAGTCTATGGCAGTGGTGGCGAACCTATGGCACACGTGCCAGAGGTGGCACTCCGAGCCCTCTCCGCTGGCACGCACACGCCATTGGTCGCCACCTGCATGTTAGCAACAGCTAGACGCTGCTGCCGGCATTTCTCTCTCACGAGCGCTGCTGCTGCTGTGTGAAGCCAGGGACGGGAGGAGAAGGAGCAGAGACATAAACTCTAAGCTCCTCCTCCAACTAAGAGCGGGACTTGTGGGGTCAGGAGGACAAGATGCCGACACAGTAAGTAGCTGTCTGGCCGGCACCTCAGCCTGCTTATGTGCTCGTGTCTCTTCTGCGTGTATGTGCGGACTGTCCAGCTCTCTGCATAGTTGAGGGCAGTGCTGGAGCTTGGGGCGTTCACCCTGAACGAATGACTGATGTCTCTTCCACAGTGATAAGGAATGAAATAGGAGACAACAGCATACATGCCAACTTTTGAAAGTGAGAAAGCAGGAGATTTGAAGGTGGCGGCGCATGTAGTGCGACACCCCCAAAATTTGCATGACCACACCCATCTTGATGTCGAAAGCCACGCCCCCTTCTAAAAGCCACACCCACTCCAGATAACTGTGTAACGGCTCTGCAAGAAAACTAGATTAGGGTTTGCCGTCACCCAGCTTTCCTGGACTGTTGGATGGTCTATTCAGCATCCAGGAGAGCTGAGGGATACCGCCAAACTGTGCCCCAATAAGTAGATATCTCAGTGCCCTATTTGAACCCTGTAGCCAGGTAGTAGCCTCCTGGAGTCAGGTTGCTGCCCCCTTCTAGCGAGGTCGCTGCCTCCAATAGCCAGGCAGTGCCCCCAGTAGCCAAGTAGCTCTCCCCACTAGGCAGGTAGTGCTTCTTATAGCTAGGGAGCTGTCCCCTTATAGCCAGGTAGTGCTTCTTATAGCCAGGGAGCTGTCCCCTTATAGCCAGGTAGTGCTTCTTATAGCCAGGTAGCTGACCCCTTATAGCCAGGTAGTGCTTCTTATAGCCAGGGAGCTGTCCCCTTATAGCCAGGTAGTGCTTCTTATAGCCAGATAGCTGTCCCCCTTATAGCCAGCAGTGCTTCTTATAGCCAGATAGCTGTCCCCTTATAGCCAGGTAGCTGACACCTTATAGCCAGGTAGTGCTTTTTATAGCCAGGTAGCTGACCCCTTATAGCCAGGTAGCTGTCCGCACTAGCAAGGTAGCTGTCCCCCATATCCAGGTAGCTGGGGGCGTGCAAAACAAGGCTGCTGGTGACGGGGCTGCGGCCGGCTCTCAGATGTCACTCACCGTGGCTCAGGAGCAGGAGCCCGACGACGAAGAGAAGGAGACGGCAGGAACACAGACAGGGAGAGACGCTCTCATCCTCTCATCGCTGCTCGGTGAGGAGGAGGTGAGGGGAGAGGAGGGGGAAGGGAGGGGAATGAGGGGGAGTGCAGCTGGCAGAGAGACACACTGACAGGCCAGAGATAGTGGACGCAGCTCACACTGTCGGCAGCAGCACCAGACGCTGGGAGGTGCAGCTGTCAGACACACTATCAGATAGCATCTCCCAGCGTCCGGTACTGCTGCCGACAGTGTGAGCTGCGTCCTCCGGACGATAATGTGCTATGAGATAAGGGCTGACCTGGTGGCAGGAATGTATTATTCAGTGTTCTCTTCATCATTGTGCTGTCAGGAGCCTCGGACCCTCCGCCGGCCGCAGATCAGTCAAACTTATGAGCAGGACCTCCTGTGTGCGCTGCCCGGCGGGAGATTTTGCTGACTCTCCGGGGGGGGGTGGGGTGGGGGGCGGGACATGACCCCCATTTGCGGGAGAGTCCCGCCAGAAGCGGGAGACTTGGCATCTATTGACAACAGTAATCAGTTCAGTGTGCTGAAGTGCCCATATCTAATCAACACCTCCTCTGTGTAATTTACTGTACACACACATGTATGTATCTGTATGTGTGTCTGTCTGTGTGTATCTGCTGTGTGTGTGTATCTGCTGTGTATGTATTTGTGTGTGTCTGCTGTGTGTGTGTGATCTGCTGTGTGTGTATCTGCTGTATGTAAATCTGTGTGTGTGTATCTGTGTCTGCTGTATGTGTGTATCTATGTCTGCTGTGTGTGTGTGTGTGTGTATGGTGTGTGTGCGTATCTGTATGTGTGTATCTGTATGTGTGTGTGTGCGTATCTGTATGTGTGTGTGCGTATCTGTATGTGTGTGTGCGTATCTGTATGTGTGTGTGTGCGTATCTGTATGTGTGTGTGTGTGTGCGTGCGTATCTATGTGTGTGTGCGTGTATGCGTGCATATCTGTATGTTTGTGTATCTGTACGTATGTGTGTGTATGTATGCATGCATATCTGTATGTGTGTGTGTGTGTGTGCGTGCGTATCTATGTGTGTATGCATGTATGCGTGCATATCTGTATGTTAGTGTATCTCTACGTATGTGTGTGTATGTATGCGTGCATATCTGTATGTGTGTGTGTGTTTATTGTGTGTGTGTATCTGTATGTGTGTGGATGTATGTGTGTGCATATCTGTGTGCAGGGGCGTAACTACCGGGGTAGCAGGGGTAGCAGTTGCGACGGGGCCCCTGCGCTTAGGGGGGCCCCGGGGCAGCTGCTACTGTGCCGGTAATGCCGCTCCTGGGCCCGCCGGCAGTGAACTTAACAGTTCACTGCGGCGGGCGGGGAGCTGCGTGGCCCAGCGCATACTCCCTCTGAACGACCGGGCCCCCCGGCCAGAGCGTTCAGAGGCAGCGCTGCTCGGTAGTAGCAGGACGGAGCGCCGATCGCTCCGCTCTGTTACTTCCCCCTGCCGGCCCTCTGTGGTCACGTGGGCGCGCGCGGTGATGTCACATCACCGCGCCACCCGCGCTGAGCGCAGAGGCTGCAGGGAGAGCAGCAGAGCGGAGCGAGCGGCGCATCGGCGGAGCGTGGACCGAGGTGAGTAAGTGTTTCTTATTTTATCTACCCATATGCCTCCTATAGCCCCCCATATCCCTCCCCTATACCCCCCCATAGCCTCCTAAAAACCCCCAAAACCTGCCTGCCTATAGCCCCCCATATGCCTGCCGTTTACCCCCCAAAATCCTACCAAACCCCCCCCATATCCCTCCCCTATACCCCCCCAATGCCTGCCAAACCCCCCCATATCCTGCCTATACCCCCCCCTATGATGCCAAATTACCCCCCATATGCCTGCCTATCCCCCCCCTTATCCCCTCCCCTATACCCCCCAAAATCCTGCCTACCCCCCCAAACCCCCCATATGCCTCCCTATAGCCCCCCAATACCGCCTATAGCCCCCCATATGCCTACCTAAAAACCCCCCCAAATATCCCTACCTATCCCCCCCAAACCCCTGCCTAAGCCCCCCCAAAATGCCGCCTATACCCCCCCCAAAAATGCCTGCCTATACCCCCAAAATGCCTGCCTACCCCCCCCCAAAAAATGCCTCCCTTAAGGCCCCCCTATGCCTGCCTATGGGCCCCCCATATGCCACCTAAAACCCCTCATATCCCTACCTATACCCCCATTTTTGCCTGCCTAAAACCCCCCATATGCCTTCCTAAAGCCCCCCTTTAAAAACCTGCCTATACCCCCCAAATATGCCTGCCAAATAGCCCCCCAAAATCCTGTTTAAAATAGCACCCCATAGCCTCCCTATACCCCCCCAAAAGCCGGCCATACCCCCCCCCCAAAATCCCTGCCTATCCCCCCCATATCCCTTTCCTATACCCCCCATTTTGCCTACCTATACCCCCTCATATGCCTGACTATACCCCCTCATATGCCGGGCCCATACCCCCCCCATATGCCTACCTATACTCCCCCATAACCCTTTCCAATAACCCCCCCTTTATCCTGCCTACCCCCCCCAAATATCCTGCCAAATAGCCCCCAAAAAATTCCTACCTATACCCCCCCATAATGCCTCCCCTAAAGCCCCCATATCCTGCCTATCGCCCCCCCATATCCCTGCCTTTTAGCCCCCATATGCCGGCCTTTTAGCCCCCATTTTCCCCCCCCCCCCCCCCCTGCCTGCCTATACACCCCCTTTTATCCTGCCTATAAAACCCCCCCTATTGCCTGCCTGCCGGGAAACAGCCCCCTAAAACCTCCCTCTTAACACCCCCTATACCCTTTGCCCCCTATACAGCCCCCTAAAAGCCTCCCTTTCCTTACAGCCCCCTATTTTGCCTGGCCTGCCCCCTTATACACCCCCTATTTTCCGCCTGCCTTACACCCCCCTTATATGCCTTCCCTGCCTATACACCCCCCTATATGCCGGGCCTGCCTATCAGCCCCCAAATGCCCCCTGTACCCCCCCCAAAATGCCTGCCTCAAACCCCCCTATATGCCTCCCCGAAATACCCCCCCCAAGCCTGCCTGTATACCCCCACAAGCCTGCCGGTCTACATAAAAGGGGGCCCCCTTTTAGCTACCAAAAACCCCCCTAAAGGCCCCTAAAGCCCATCCTTTTAAACCCCTGTCTACCTGAAAAGGTTTTCCCTATACCCTTACCTAAACCCCTGCCTCCCTATTTTGGGCACTCTATTAGCAACCTAAACCTTCCCCTTTTTGGGGCCCCCATAAATCCAAATTCTAACCCCTCCCTCCCCCAAAAAGGCCCCCATATAGCCAGGGGGCGGGTTTGGCTGGAAAAGTCGGGATTCTAAGATATTTGTGCCCAAATTTTTCGCGGGGAAAAAGGGGTCGGGAGATGTCACAAATGGGCGACTGGACCGGATGCAGAACAAAAAGAAAAGTCAAAAAAATGGTCCCGAGAAAAAGTTTAACCCTTTAGTCACAAGATGTAACTGCACTGATTTAAACACTTATAAATTTTGCACAAAGGGTTGTACCCTGCTGTCCCCCCACCTATATGGTCACTGTTGGGTTAAATCAGTCTCAGAGCCGGGGTTTTCACTGCTGCTACAACTATATGGTCACGGGGATGGAGGTAATATACATCTGCAGAGGGCCCGTGAAAAATTTTTGTCTACCATTATATGGTCCCCCCCGTATTTTGGGGGTAATAAAACAGTCCCAAAAGCCTTGTCACTGTGTCTACCACTAAATGGTCACTTTTAGGGGGTTATATACAGTCTGCAGAAACCTGTGTACACTAAAAAACCCCCTTTATGGTCACTATATTATTTTTATATTATTATTTTTATTAAATTAAAACAGATTGGTCTTTTTTGTTTCTGGGTCAGTAAAATGTAGGGGTTTTTTAATTTAGGGCACTATGTGGTGGTAATTTGGTCCCTTTTCTGGTGGGATAATCAGGTCCCTTTTTGTAAAAAGCGTTATTGGTAAGTTGGTTTTTTGGGATAGTGGATTGATTTTGGGAAACATATGATGGTGAATTTTATGGTGAGGGAAATTTTCCCCTTGAAATTTTCACATTATCTAACAGCAGTCCCCGGACATGGGGCTAGTCTGGGGGGGGGGGGGGGGATCCCAAAAATTTGCTATGGGGGCCCGGGTTTTCTATTTTTTCGCCCCCGTCTGTGTTGGGTGTATTTTTAAAGTGTGTGTGCTGTTGTGGTAAACTTATGTGTGGTGCTGTGTTGTGTCCGTCTGCGGTGTGTTTTGTATCGTAAATGTTTTGTATCTCCCCATGTAGGGGTTTTGCTGGTGTATTTTTGTTTTGTGTTTTTGTATCTGTGTATCTGTTGGTTTTCTTATTTTGTATTTGGGGTGGGTGTATGTTTCTGTGCGTATTTCCCGTATGTGTTTGTATCTGTAAGTGTGTCTGCTGTGGGGTATGTTTTTGTGGGTTTCGATCTGGATGTGGGCCCCGGGGTGCGTATCTGTATGTGTGTGTGGGTGTGCGAAACTGTATTGGGGTGTGCGTATTTTGTGTGTGTGGTATCTGTATTCTGTGTGTGGGTGCGTATTTTTTAAATGTTTTCCCGTGTTTGTACGTTCTGTGCGCATCCCGTATGGTGTGTCTGGTGTGTGTGCTATCGTATTTTGGGGTTTCGTTTTCTGTATGTGTGTGTATCTGTATGTGTGTCCCCCTGTGTGTATGTGTGTGTTGGGGGTATCTGTATGTCTGTGTGCGTTTTCTGTATGTGTGTGGGGGTTGCGTAACTTTATGTGTGTGTGCTTTTGGGGGGGGGGGTTTTGCTATCTGTATTCGTGTGTGTGTGCTATCGTATAGTGTTTTGTGTGGGGTAAAGTAAACTTGCCCGCATCGTATGTGGGGGGGTCGGGGTGTGTGCGTATCTGTATGTTTTGGGGTATCTGTAAGTATGTGTTTTTTATATATAATATAAATAATTTAAAAATATATATATATATATATAAATATTATATTTAAAATAAATATTTATAAAATATACACAAATAACATACATAAAAATACCCCACAACACAGGGAAAAACACAGAACCCCACCCAAAACACAGATAAAACACACACATATACACAACCCCCGGGGTTTTTACACACATATACAAAACAGAAAAGACACCTACACAGAACCCCACACACCCGAACACACAAAACACACCCGAGACACAAAAAAGAATGCACATACAAAAAACACACAGACAAAGACACACAAAACACCCCAGGAAAAGACACACACAGATAAACATACAAATAAAGTACAAAACATAAATAATAAAACAAAACACACATATATATATATATATATATATATATATATATATGCATACATAGATACACAGTCACAGATACACACAGACACCCCACCACAACAGATATACACAACATATTACCACACAGTACACAAGAATACACACAGAGAGACAATACACAGAGAAAACCCGCAGAGCACAAAACACAGAGGAGGAGACACACAGATAAAAACACACATATAACACAGAACCACAGTACACACACACAGAGACACACAGACAGAGACACACAAACACACACAGAGAGACACACACGATTAAAAATTATAAAATGTAAAAATAAAAAACCCCAACACCACCAAAAAAAACAACACACAAAAATAGATCCCTACACACAAATGCAAGAACTGCGACTCCCAAATTTGAAAAAAAAAAAATTTACATTATGAAATTTTTTACCTGATTGGGGCGCGTTCCCCCGGAAAAGGAAAAACCCGGGCCCCGGTATTTTTCCTGTTTTGGGCCCCCCCACGGCCGGGGGGGGACGGCTTTTCTTCCGCGATGAGGGAGAACCAGCCCCCCCCCCCCCTTGAAGAAATTCTTCCGTCGGAAACCCAGCGGAGATTGTGAATGTTAAAAGTTTGCCGCCGGACCGCCCGGTACAAAACTCCCGGGTGGAAAACCAGGGTGTGGATGGCACGGGTTTTCCATAGAGCACTTGGTAAATTTTCGGCCGGTTTTTTTCAGGGGTCTAAAAAAACCAAAAACCCGGGCTGAAAAACCGGTTTTGAAAAACCCGTGCCGTGGGGCATGGCCATTGAATTGGACCGTGACTTTTGGTGTTTTTTTTTGCTGGTATATCATATTTTTTTGTGTGGGAAGTGCAGCTCTTTTCCTTGCTTATTTAAACCCCCTTACCGACATTTGCCGTATTCCGGCAATGTGGGTTTAGGGGTTCCCCGAAAATTCCCCGTATGGTACGCCCGGAATCTTGCGCGTCACAGGGAGGCGCAAGATGGGCATAAAAACCCCCGCGGTATATTCCCGTGGACTCCCGCTCCCCAGGGCCCGGAGTGCGCTCCGGCCCGCGGGGGTTAACCCCCCCATGTCCGAAATGTGGTCGCGACTTTCGGGTGGGGCGGCAGGGTGGCCCCCTGCCCCCGTGACCCGGCGCGAAAGGGCGTGAGCGCGTTCCCGGTCTCCTCCCAGACACCCCGGACGCTGAATTACGCATCCGGGTTGTTGGTGATACGATCCCCAAATGCATTGGGGGCAGCGTGAAGACAGTTGCCAGGAGACCAGGATACGTTTAAAAGCTGTATTAAATTTCCTATTGATAAAAGATCTGACGATTTTCATGAAATTCCCCCCTGGGGGAAAGTGTAAAAAGTATAAAAAATTTAAAAAAAGTGAAAAAAAGAAAAAACACAAAACCAAAAAATAAAAAAAAAAGTACATGCCTTTTCCCTTTTAAACGGCAATGCCTAAAAAAAAACAAAATAAATAAAGTACCCCATATTTGGGAACCCCCCCGCGTGGTAGCAAACCCATAAATCTGTCATGTTTTTTTAACCCGTGGTAAGGGCTTTAAAAAAAAAAAAAACCAAAAAACGTCACAGAATACATTTTTGTTCACCCGGACAAAAAAAGGGTAAAAGTAATCAAAAAACTCTTCAACATCAAAGTGATGCCAATTAAAACGTCGTCTTTCCCGCAAAAAAAAAAGCCCTTACACGCTCTGTATACGGAAAAAAAAAAAAGTTTGGCTATTAGAGATCGATGCAAAAATTTTGTTTTACACAATAAAAACACTTTTTTTTCAAAAAAATTGTCTTTCAAAAAAAAAAAAACAATAAAATTTTGGGATCACGTAATCCCAAAACCACAAATAAAAAAAAAAAAAAAAAAACTTTAAAAAAAAATATAAACTTTAAAAAAAAAAAAAAAAAACATTAACGTATTTTTCTTCACCTGCCTTCCAAAAAACGATTAAAAGCGATCTTTAAAGTTTTGTCCCCCCAAAAATATTCCCCAAAAAAACGCACTCATCCCGAAAAAAAAAAAGTCCCATACAGCTCATAAACAAAAAAAATAAAAAAAGTTTGGCTCTCAACTGCGGTGATGCCAAAAAAACGTGTTTTCCTTTCAAAAAAAATGTGTTTTTTTGTGTAAAGAGTAAAATTAAAAAATTCAAATGTGGTAGTGTAATGTTTAAACTGTGAGTAAAACTACTTCATTTATAGGAAAAAGTGACCGCTGTAAAAAATAAAAAAAAAAAACTACCAGGTTTGGTGTTTTTGTACAAAATGCTTCAAAACCTTAAAAAAAAAGTGTCAAAGTTAAATG
Organism: Phyllomedusa bahiana; assembly: GCA_025379985.1. NCBI lineage: Eukaryota > Metazoa > Chordata > Amphibia > Anura > Hylidae > Phyllomedusa > Phyllomedusa bahiana. The sequence continues at coordinate 8,681 of JAODAL010019908.1, read as the reverse complement.
CCCCCCGAATGGTATCAAAAAAAAACCCCAATCATTCGTAAAAAACAACCCCACAACCCTCCATATGAAAAAAATTAAGAAAGGGGCTGTCGAATCGACAATTAAAAACGCAACTTTTTATAAAACTGTTTTTGTTTTAAAGTAATAAAAAAAAAAAAAAACTATATAAAATTTATATCATTGTATTGTACCGCCCCCCAAGTAAAGTTATCCTGTTTTTATCCCGTATGGCGAATACTGTAAAAATGAAGCCCCAAAAAAGGCGGAACTGCGTTTTCCCCCCCTCCATTTCCCTGACCCAAAGCTAAAAACAAACTAGGAACATGTGGCCCAAAATGCAAAATACCCTTGGTGAGATCCCTGAGGGGGTTTAATCCCCAAAAGGGGGAACTTTGGAAGGTTTTTACCCGTTTTTGTATTTGGGGTTTGGGGGAGCGACAGGGCCCCACCAATTCTGTGCGCCAAAAGAAATACACCCCTCCCCTTTTACCCCCCTGCCCTGCGCCCAAAAGCGTTTCACCCACATGTAGGGTATTGGAATTGGAAAAAATTTGGTAACACATTTTGGGGCTTTTTTTTCCCGTTTTGTAAAAATTAAACTTTTCAGTAAAATTTCAGATTATTGGAAAAAAATATATTTTTTTTATTTTTTAGGCCGAAAAGCTAAAAAAAATTTGGAAACGCCCCGTGGGGGAGATATATATACACCTTGGATATATTCCTAAGGGTTTTTAGTTTCCCAAAATTGGGTTTTTTAGGGTATTTTTTCGTTTTGGAACCTTAGGGTGCCGCAAACCCGAAATGGCCCCAAATAAAAATTTAATGAAAAGAAGGGGGCCCCCGAGTCCCGTGGGGTCCTCCTATTTGGGGTTGTGGTTTAGCCAAATAAGCATGGGACATATGGGATATCTTGAAAAAAGGGCAGAACTGGGAATCAATATTAAATTTTATTTCCCTGACCATTACCGTTTTTGTCAAAAATGCATAAATATTGAAAAACTGCAAAAAAAATGAAATTTTGAAATTTCACTTCCCCCTTTTCTTTTAAATTTTTTTGAAACACCTAATGGGTTAATAAACTTTTTAAATGCTGTTTTTTAAAACTTAAGGGGTTGTTTTCTTAGATGAGGCATTAGGGGGGGAAACTAAATACAGGTCAATCAAAGTCACGTTTGAACTGGACTGGTCCCTAAAAAAATTTTTATATTGCAAATTTTTTTAAAATTTGAAATTATACTAAATTAAAGCCCCCAAAATGTAAAAAAAAAAAAACCTTAAAAAATTAGGGCCCAAAATACAGCAGAAAATTAGTGTAGTTAAAAATATTTTGAGTGGAATAACTACGTTTACATGCAGAAATTTTTTAAGTTTGAAATTGGTAAATTTTTTAAAAATTTTACCATAATTAAAAATTTTTTAAAAATAAAACAAACATTTTTTGGGCCAAAATTTTTTTACTATTTAAAAACCAAAAGTGTCCAGAAAAAATTTTCGAAAAAACATGGGTAGGTTAAAAATGTCAAAAAGTTATTTCACATAAAGGACAATGAAAATTTCAAAAATAGGGGTTTTTCAGGGGCCAAAATGGCTCCGGGGGTAAAAGGGGGTTTTATACATACCACACAACGTTTTTTAAATTTTTTTTTTTACTTGCAATTCAGGACCTTTAATATGATACCCATTAAAATTAGTACAGAACGCAGAGCCCAAAGCAAACCAATTAGAGCCAGCTTTTTAAATTTTTTTTAATGCTCTTTTAAAAGAATGAAAACGGCTCCCGTTGTTTTCTATGGGCAAAGAGTGCCCAGTTTTCAGGTTTTAAAATTTCGTGGGCACCTTGTGAAAATAAGTGGGTTTTTGGGGGCTTTGGGCACCCATCTCGAAAAGGTTGCCATACTGGTCTATGGGGGGGATTTTGTTGTTTCCAAATCTGCAAATATTGAAAAACCCAAAGAGAAAACCCTGCCAGGGAGGACCTTTCTTTGTTTTCCCCCTATAAGAACAAATTTTAATTTTAAAAAAATTTTATTAATGTGACTGAATTAAACAGTATTCAACAGTTTTTAAAAAAAAGTGAGAGTATTAAAAAAAAATGTTTTGAAAAGTGACATTTAGGAATCTATAGGCTCAAATTCAGCATGAAAATTCCTTTGATCTGAGAAGATTAAATATTCATTAAAGTCTGCTGAGGGGTTCACTTTAGCTAACGCCTGACTGCACAAAGCAACTCCAGTGATTTTTATGGAAAAGAAATTCACAAAGAAAGGATACTGGGCTTAACAATTTAAAGCATAACGTGTGTTTTTCAATTCTTGTTAATGTAGATACATGCACATTGTGCATATAGCTGTGCAGAATTTGCGTTTTTTGTCCCCTTTAAGGTTAAAAATTTAAATGTGAGCCTATGGGGGCGTGCCCCTGTCTAAGCCCTTTACCTATCTAATTTCGTATGCATCAAACCCATTGCAGAAAAAGGCTGCACTGTAGCCTTTCAGTGCTGTAGTTCCATGGTCAATTCTGACTATGGGCAATATTTACATGGAGTTTGTAGGTTCTCCCTGTTTTTCAGAGGGATTCCCAGTCTTTTTTTAAAAATTTACCCGAGCATAGTATGTGAAAATAGATAATGTAAGCCCCATCGGGGACAGGGATTGATGTGGATTGACATTCTCTGTTTTGGAAGCTATTGCACTACATACTTTTTTCACAATTAATTCTGAAGTGTCCATCCAAAATTTCTCAGAAAAACCCCGCATATAACTCCAGTGGTCTCCATCACCCTAGGCTTTCCCTTTTAAATAACCATGAAACACCACTATATAATTTATATATATATATATTTTTTATATTTTAAAAATTTATATATTATATATTTATATATTATAATTAATTATATATAAAATTATTTTCTAAAAACCCCTATATGGAAAAGTTTTCTTCTTGGGGAAAAAAATACACTAACACATTCCAGGCTGTTACAAGCAAAGGATATGCTTATGGCCTCCATCAGGGGAATGGTGTCTGTGAATATGTTTGAATATGTCAGGCAAATGTATGCTGGAAACCTATGCAATGTGAACGTAGACATAAAGGGCGGCATGTATGAAATTTGGTGTTTACATGCCAAATTTCAGGCACATAATTATTGCCTAGAATGCGCCTGATTTATGAACCCGCTCTACAGTAGGTCATAAATCAGGCGCATTCTAGCGCTAGTACGATACTTTGAAAGTGATATACCTGTTCCAGCTGTAATGTGCCTAGAAATGCCGTAGTGAAGCTATAAATCTATAGCTACACTATGGTTCTACATAGTGCGCCCTGCCTCCCGCATGCACCCTGAGATCGGGTGCATTACAAAGTACCGCGGGCGCTATGCAATGCACCTGATAATGGCGTGAGGGGCTTTTAAACAAGTAGCGAACGTGGCTGCGTCTGATAACTGGTTGAAAAGACGCCACATATCTGGCACAGCCCCGTTCATACATGTCGCCCAAAGTTTCACATTAGTATCATTAGATGAATCTGTGTCTAGGATCTTACATTATAAAATAATGATTTCTGAAACAGTTGATCTAGTCAAGATTTATTAATACATGGATAAAATCCATATTTAACTGGTTGACAATTGCCTGTAGACTATATAAATCCAGGCAGTGGTCATTTAACTCTTCACGCCTGTTCAGAGAATAATAATAATCTTTGTTTATATAATGCCAACATATTCTGCAGCACTTTATAATTTAGAGGGTATAAGTACAGATATAAAGACAGACATTACACAACAAAAGCTACTTACAGATGAGACACAAGGGGCTACATGTATGAAAACTGTCTAGGTCTAAAATTCACTTTCTTGCCCATAACAACCAGTCAGAGCGCCCCTTTCATTTAATATAAGGCTCTGAAAAAACGAAATGGGTGCTCTGATTGGTTGCTATGGGCAATAAAGTGAATTTTAGACCTAGACAATTTTCATACATGTGGCCCAAAGTGTGCGGGCCCTGCTCGCAAGAGCTTACAATCTATTATGCTGTATGGGTGAGAAGTGCTAAATTTAAAATGGTCCAGCCATGTTTCATAAATAGAAAGTAGATGAACCTGTCATCCCAACCATACATCTATATACAGATAAGTGCCTGTGAGTGCCCGAGTATAGGGAGTGACAGAAACATGTGTGATAGAAAGTGGGGGTTTAACAATTAGGGATCTTGGTTTCCCTGCCTAAGAAGATGTATTGTGCCTGATCGCCTGATTGTGCCTGATCGCCCGCGGTAGCATGTTCCAGAGAACTGGTGCAGCACATGTGAAATCTTGGAGACAGGCATGGGAGGTTCAGATGATTGAGGCCTGTAATCAGACAGAAATGAGGAAGGAGATGTAGGGAGGAGCAGCGCTGTTGAGAGCTTTATGGATGAGAGTGATGAGTTTATGTTGTATTCTGTACTGAATGGACAACCAGTGCAGTAACTGACACAGGGTAGAGGCATCAGTATAGCATCCGTACAAACAATCAGTGTGCAGCTGTGAGAGTGGAGAGCCGGCTGTCAGCAGTAATGGAGTCATGTGATCGCTGCAGATGGATGTTGCTGGGTGCTATTAGACCCATATCAGCTCTGCAGTGAGTTTATGTGATGTATTTCCCCTTTTAACTAAGGCTAATTTATGAGCAACAGTTACAGTAAAATGAGCAGAAAAAAAAGTTGTGTTAAAAGGCCCCTCACAGGTGTCCTGTAAAATAACATATTAAACACTAACACAAAAAATAAAATATTAATAAATAAAAACTTTGTCAGCCAAAGCTACAACTTTTCAATATTCATGACAGTATTTGAATTGGACCTTGTTGCTAACTGGCAGAGTTGCCTTATTTGTTGAGTCACATTTTCTGTTTCATCGAACAGATGAACATTGGCTTGTCAAGCAAGAAACATCAGGGAACAAACAACCATTGCTGAAAGAACACAAACTGGTGGTGGTAGCGTTTTGAAATGTGGAATGTTTTGTGGTATTCTCCGGTGCCATTTATCCATATAGAATCCAACCTTGCTGATCATATGTACCCATACATGCTAATAGTCTTCCCTGGGGTGGATGGGATCTTCCAGCAAGACAATGAGACATGTCACATGGCTCCGACATTGGTTGGAATAGCATGACCAAGACATCCAACTAATACCCTGGTCCCCTAATTCTCCAGACGTCAACAAAATTGAGTATCTGTGGCACTACCTAAATCGTCATGTTTGCTCTATGCAGTTAGCATGGCTCCAAATACCTGTGATAACCTACCAGAACCTTATTGAGCCACTCCCAGCTTGTCTACCTGCCGTCCATGCCTCACATGGCAATTACTCTTGGCATTAGCTTGTGGTCATAATAATGTATCTCAGCTGTGTATTTGGCTAGTATTAGTCTAGGGCCACTTTAGACACACAGAAATTTCCCTGGTATATATGCCAAACAGGGCAATAACCAACACTAACTGACACTAACTTGAACAAGCACTATTACCTATTATTCAAAGATAAATAAAAACACACTTGACGAAATATCCCTATTTATTTTCTGTGCATTTACGATCATACTACAGGCCATGCTTTACAGTCTGAAACACCTATAATTATTCAGTATAAGGTTTGTCACTAGGTATAGAAACCATAGGCTTTAGTAGATTCTAGAGATAATCAAATTGTGACATAGAATATGGAGGACTTCTATGACAAGATGGGTTGTCTCACCATGCTGTTTTATAGAGCCACAGCCAGCTTTAGACTCACACTTCCTGTTCAGATTGTGAGTGGTTCTATAGTAGGGGTTGGCATATCAGCTCTTCTATTTCTAGCTTATCCTGTAACAGTGCTATGAGTGCAGGAGGTTTGTAAACTGTGGGGCTACAGAGCTCTAAAGGGTTATAGCTTGTAAGTAGGTTACGTAAACAAGCTCCTGCCTTTCAAGATAAGGACCAGAGCAGGGTGTGAGTTATCATCCAGGGCTGCAGCCTGTAAGAACAGAGAGAGGTGGTCAGTAACTAGGGAAGCTTGTGTACAAAAATATGATTTAAGAGCTGCTCCAAACTCTGAAAAAGTAGTGTATTTGATAATGGTCCTTATTTACCTATGCCTACAATATTCAAAGCTTATCAATGAAACGGGAATATACATTTAACAGCAGTATGAAAAAGAAGAATATATTGTAATTGTCAGGGATGCAAGGAAATGTTGCATATCTAAATGCATATTCTCTACAGTACTAAAAGCTTTATTACATTATGGATATATTATGCATTGTAAGTTGTCAAATGTAAAGATTTCACACATGACTGTGTAAATGGAGGTGGAAATCCAAAATGTCAATAACAGGAGTATAAAGCAGAAAGGGATTGTGGGTTTTTTGAATAGCATAAAAATAGAAGGTCACAGAATATAAATTGTTCCTATTGTTGTTTATTATTCATTATTATTAATACAGTAATAGCACTAAAGTAGTGAAGAAGTAGTAGATAATTCAAGGCAATGTCAATGGAAGGAGCCAAAGAAAAAAGATGTTTTACTGATAATCTGTACAATCTAGGCATTTTATAACTCTTCTAGGCAGTTTATGCAAAAGCATTGTGTGTTTTTGTATGTTTTTTTTAAACTTAGGGCCCTTAGTGTTTATATTTCTCATATAACAGTAACAGATACAGGTCCTAGCTAAATGACTCATGTTCACGAGACGGTTCTCCCCAGTCACAGAAAATAGAGCATTTTATATCTCGTCTCTTTGGGTCTGTTGGTTCCCAAAGTAGTGGTGTTGGAATATACTTCCCCAACAATCTCAAATATTCTTATTTATAGAGATGAACACTAATTAAAAAAAAAGTATAGCAAAATCCATAAATCCTAACCACCCACCCAGTAACACCATAGGTGACTACCTTGCTCAACCTCTACTGGGTGCTGTCACAAGCCATGGCATTTTGTTGAGTCTGGGTTGCATCAGCCATTTTATGTTATTGTAGCTACATAACTAAGATATGAATAAACATAAGCTGCATACCATTACATTAGCAGGAAATTCACACCAAATCACTCTGTCACCAGATATGTCTACAAGTGGCTTCCATCTGAAATAATGTAAATAATAAGTAATAGGCAATAGGTTGGAAGGTTGGGTGCTTAACTATTGTAGGGTGGGTTCATGCAGTTGGGGTGTAGGTAATGCCAACACATTAAAGCTGAGTCATGGAATAAGATTCCATAGGGTAGGTTAATATTTGATTGTGGGGTTAAAATCCTGGCACATCTTTCAATCAGTTAAATGAAGTTACTGTGAAACCCTTTTTTTGTTCTAAAAGTGGTTCCAACATTGAGTTTCAGGTCTTCTGTTTATTTTCACTCTCTTTAAACAGGACTTCATCACCTGCAGCTGCTAATAGGTTGCAGTGCTTTTGTGTCTTTGCTTATATCCCCATTTGGAACTGTTCACTGTCACAAGCAGGTATGTATCCTCTGTGTCCACCACGAGTTTAGTGTAAGGCATTGCCAAGGAGCGAAGTCTAAGGAGCACCTTGGTCACACACAGCGCACTGGCCCCTTAAATCAGGGCATATGGGTGCGCCCTAGGGAGCACTCTGAAGAGGAAAGCCAGCAGGAGGAATGTACAGGAAGCTGAGCATGTGAGAGTAGAATGAGATGGCAACTACGGTGAGGAAGTCATGGGCACGCCAGAGGCTGTAAGCACCTGCTGCAGCATGAGCATCTTCATTGGCCCCCTTTTCTGAGTCCGAAAGTGTTGAATGAGGTCTGGGTTATTAATATTTTCAGCGGGCTCCCAGGACCTATTCTCAGACCAAAACCCTTCCAGTCAATGAAATTAACATTTTTGCCTCTTTTCTGCTTGATGTTGGAGGTAACTGTGGGAGGTAACAACGGCTTACATGAAAAGTGATTACACCACTTCAAGAGGGAGACAAACAGGGTTAAGTTGGTGGAACATTAGGAAAGAGTCAAGATATTGTAGAGCTAGCTTGAGATACAGAACTTTTAAACGAATATACCTGGAGAAAAGCTAAACATTGTCTTTGGGTTGGAATACAGCAGGGGGTCTACATCTCTTGTCTGTGTCTTGTGACAAGAAACAGCCTGTACCCGGTAATGGAAATTGTTCTGCCGAATATTCTGGAAGTTTGGAACTGCAATAACATCCAAAAAAGTCTGAACTGGATAAGGTGTTGGTCGTAGACAATTTAGAATAGAAAAGAGAAAGCAGACTTGCCATCATGTTTTTTGTAGGCAAACTCAGCCCAAGGTAACAGATCTGCCTTATTATCTTGACATGTAAATACAAAATGACAAAGGTAGTTATCCAGAACTTGCATTTAGTAGCAGAGGGTATGCTAAAAGTTGGAGGTGAACTGGACTGTGTAATCAGACACAATGGGAGATATGTCTTGATCTAAGACTTTTCTTGTTGCCCATAGCTCCTTTTTCCTTTTATATAGTGCTCTGAAGAAATTAAAGGGGAATCCTGATTGGTTGCTATGGGCAACAAGAAAAGTCTTAGACCAAGACAATTTTCAGACATGTCCCCCAATATGTAAGGGCAAACCATGAAGGTAGAAAATATGTTTATAGAACTACAGTAAGAGGCAAGCTGTGGTGCTAAGGACAGGCCAGGTAAGGGATGAAATGGCCCCA
>JAODAL010019907.1:0-70813 GCA_025379985.1 Phyllomedusa bahiana | reverse complement strand
ATTTAAAAACCATACTTGAAATTTGGGACTAATGGTATACAGTTTTCAACCCAACCCCAATCACCCATACTGAGAGCAACTGAGACATATAAAGCATCTATCTACAATCTGCAACTTTTAATCACTTCAATAACTCTTCAGTCACAAGATTGCACTAATTATAAGCGCTCTCAGACAGCTTACTAGAAAATCTCTCATAAAAAATTTCATGATCAAGGGTACAGAGATATGACTTTATTTGAAAAATTGACTACATATAATCCCCCACCCTCTCTATAACCCACCCACCACACACATGTATTTGTAATCCTAGTTTTTGGCCAATTCCAAAATTAAATACATTCCCAGAGATTATAGCCAGTGTGTCTAAATTTAACATTTTCAATATTTTAGTTTCAAAAATCACAAATCATTTAAAACTCAGCCACTTTTTTCTAAAAAAAAAAAAAAAAAAAGCTTTGCATAAATCAAAGGTACTAGTGAAAAAATATTATTCTTTATGTGCTGTGACACATAAAAAAAAACTGAAAATAACAGCTCCTGCTCGTCTGAGTGCTGACTGATACAATGTAGTTTCCCTCACTTCGCCTAATGGTCATTAAGTGGCTGTGTGATCCTGGATACCCAGTGTGTTTCTTCCCAGGCCAATTCCTTGACCTGTATAGCAGCTTCCCTAGTCAGCTGACTTGCATACTTATAAAGGCTAGCCAAAACCTGGCCTGGAACATGGGGAGTAGGCACCCTCCCAACACTTTGCCTACTCAGACTCATCAGAGAAAGCTTCAGCCCGCAGTACCCACCACCCTCCCTTACCCTTGCAACCTGCTCTTCCCCCTTAACTTGCTTCCCCACGGTCACTCATGAAAAGCTCTCCTCCTTACTGTCCAAATCCAACCTCACTACCTGTAGTCTTGACCCACTGCCATCCCACCTCATCCCAGACCTCCGAGCTTCTATCATCCCAGCACTCCCCCATCTCTTCAACCTATCAGTAACCTTGGCATTTTCCCCTTCTGCCTTTAAACATGCTCCCACACTCCAATCCTAAAAAAACAACCCTTGACCCTCTTTCTGTCCAACTATCGCCCCATCTCACTGCTCCCTTTTGCTTCCAAACTCCTCGAGCAGCACGTCTATCTTCAGCTGTCCTCCCACCTCTCCTCCAACTCTCTTCCCTGACCCACTACAATCTGGTTTTCGACCCCAACACTCTACCGAAACCGCCCTAACCACAGTCACTAATGATCTAGTAAATGCTAAAGCCTCATGCCACTACTTGTGCTCCTCCTCTTGGACCTGTCCTCTGCCTTTGACACTGTCGACCATTCCCTTTCCTGCTACAAATCCTCTCCTCCCTCGGCATCACGGACTTGGCTCTTTCCTGGATCTCTCGTACCTCACTGATCGACTTTTAGCGTCTCTCATTCTTGCTCCACTCCTCCCCCGGCCACTCTCTGTTGGTGTCCCCTAAGGGTCAGTCCTGGGGTCCACTACTCTTCTCTATCTACACCCTTGGCCTCGGTCAGCTCATAGCCTCACATGGCTTTCATTACCACTGTATGCTGATGATACCCAACTCTACATCTCTGGCCCGATGTCACTTCTCTACTCTCCCGGATCCCTGACTGTCTGTCCTCCATTTCCTCCTTCTTCTCATCACGTCTCCTAAAAAATAAATGTGGAGAAAAACAGAACTCATCATCTTTCCACCTTCCAACTTACCCCTGCCCTGATCTCTCTATTACAAATCAACGGCTTTTACACTTTCACTGGTTCCCACAAGTCCGCCTGTCTTGGGGTAATCTAGACTCTGCTTTATCTTTCAAACCACACTTCCAAACCCTCACCCCTGCCTGCCGCCTCCCACCTGAAAAACATCTCTCGCATCCGCTCGTTCCTCGGCTATGACACTACAAAAATTTTGGTCCATGCCCTTGTCATCTCCCCTAGACTACTGCAACATCCTTCTCAGTGGCCTACCAGCTAGCACCCTCGCTCCGCTCCAATCCCTCCTTAACTCTGCTTTCCCGTCTTATCCACCTCTCTCCTCGCTACTCCTCTGCCTCTCCCCTCTGCCAAAACCCTTCACTGGCTTCCATTGCCCAGCGAATTCATTTCAAAGCTACTAACCTGAACCTACAAGGCTCTCCTGCCCTCTCCCCCATACATCTTTGCCTAATTTCCAAATATCTCCCCCCACGCACTCTCCGCTCCTCACAGGACTTTCTCCTCTGCTCTCCCCCTTATCAGCTCCTCACAAAACCGTCTCCAAGACTTCTCCCGTGCTTCACCCACACTTGGAATCACTGCCCAAACATCAGATTCTCCTCCACTTTCACCAGCTTCAAAAGCAACCTGAAAACCCATTTCTTCAGGCTTGCCTATAACCTTCACTAAACTTGTCACTACTTCCTCCACAGACATGTCTGCCTCTCACCTCCTGTCTCTTTCCCCCTCCTTGTAGATTGTAAGCCCTCGCGGGGGGTCCTCTCTCCCTCTGTCGTGCCAATTGTCATTATCCATTATCATGTACTCGTTTGACTTATGTAATGTATGTAACCCCCTCGAATGTACAGCGCCCTGGAATCAATGGCGCTTTAAAATAAATAATAATAATAATAATAATAATAATACTCTCAGTCCTGAATCGGCTAAAGCAACCATATTAAACGCAAAACTTACCGTGGCTAACAACATAAATGAGAAGCTCCTACTCACCAAGGCCAGGTAACCTTGGTGATTTGTCACTTATTACCTTTATCCCAGGTGTATGTATCTGGGATGTACACACCATTATGGACCTTCCCAGCGGCTGCCTTACAGTACCTGGCTATATTCACAACACATTTTTTATTATCATTAACAGCCCTTTCCAAAATCATATAATGTTCCTGAGAGTTAGCTGTTTCATTAGTGATCACGAAAAGGAAGGGATTGTTTAAAAATTACAATGCTAATATAATGTGTAGAGTATAAAGAGAAGGCCGAAATGCTACTCCTCCGCCCCGCCCCCACTCCCACCCCCAAATGTTTTGGGAGGTGGGGTGGCCAAAAACAGCAGTTCACCAATTGAACTTTTTTCTTCAGATTGACAAGGGCAAAATAAAATGAAGGCTTGTTTTCAATGGCAAAAGCTGTAGTTTTTTGGGGGGGCGTGTCCTAGGCATGGAGGAGTAAGGACGTGTCTTCCGGAGTTCCTTGGCTATCCGCATTGCTTTGGCAGGCACTATCATCTGAATATGGGGAAAGCATAGAAAAATAAGTGTTCCAAACCCTCCACCTGTTCTTTCTCATCTCAACGTGACATCGGAGCATTCTTTCAACATCCCATGGGAGCCACGCACTCTGCATCCACGGGCCGCAAGCCAGGAGTACATGGCGGCTAGTCCTAAGCCCCGAATCTTCCGACTGACTCACATATACAGACTACGGCTGTACCTGGCATAAGAAAGCAGGATCGTTCCGAGGCATCATTGCCCAGCCACTTGACATTGTGCGGCTCTCCTGTGACCCAGGGGAGTGAAACCGATGGAGCAAGCGAGCGCCACATGGGAGCCAAAGATGGCGCTTCAGCTACATCACCTCTCCCTGCTGCTGCCCCGTAGCTCTATACTCCGCAGACTGCATCAGCCTAGGCCGGAGAAGATGCTGGCCATGGGAGTGACCCTCTGGAATCCCCCAGCTCTGCTGGTTTGGCTTTGCTGGACCAGCGGGGAAGTAATTCACAGGGAGGCCCAGGAGCAGTGATGGTGTAACATGCATGTCAGGATATGACTGTAGACCACTGCAGAACAGGCAAACAAAATACTGAGGGGGGACTTGAGGATCTTACCCTTGCTCTTGTATCGATTATGGACTCTCCAGTCCCACTAATTATGAGCCTCATCCCCCAAGCCCACCAGACCCCAGTCAGATGTTCATTCACACCCTTGGCTCTGGGTAAACCTACGGGGTCAGCTAAGGGGCCTTTTATCACATCTCTCCTAATGCCAGATAGCTCCTCACATGCTGTTGGTAAGGGATCGCCACAGGTCAGGTACTGGAGATTCGCTACCTTAAATGCCCACTTCACGAGTAGCAGCACAACAGAGCTCCCTATTACTAGAGCCCAACTCTAATTCGGGCCCTTACCATCGTCCACCAGAGCTCTGGATGATCAAAATTCATACAAGGGTCCTGCTAACAGCGCCTCAAACGCTTCTATTCCATCATCTTTTCACACTCCATGGCACACAACCATTTTACCGATTGAAAGACCATCACCGTAATGGTCCACGGGCTCTTCCTGGGACGACCCTGCCCGCATGCCTACTAAAAGCTCAGATGGTCAATTCTCCTATCTCATCACCAGATAGTTTTGAAATCAGAGTTTTCAGCTCTTTTACCTGCCGTTTCCTACCATGTGTTCATGTGTTCCAAACAGTTTGAAAGGGACTCTAACTGTACTTCAACGAAATTCTGCTATAGTCTCTCCTGCAAGCTCTCCTCAAGCAGACTATCAGAGATCACTTTCTCCACCATTTACCACTACAGAAGAGAATAAATCATTTACTCTCTCTGACCTACACCGATTCACACAATCCTTACTGTCCAGACACGACTTCTCGGTGCTAGCGAGACAAATCATAGATGAGTGTAAACAGCAGTTTTCTCTATTTCGCACTGAACTGTCCTCGCTGAACTCTAAAGTATCCACTCTAGATCAAACCCAGCCATCCAACTCTTCACCTATACAAGCATTGCAATCAACTACTTCTCAACACTCTCTAATCAAATTTTCGCCTTACAGCAACAACTTGAGGACCTCGAAAATCGCAGTAGGCGTAACAATATCAGAGTCCAAGAATTGCCTGAGTCAGTTGCACCAAAGACATCATTCCAGTTTTGACGTCCATTTTTAATGATCTACACGGCAGAGCTCCCAATACTATAATCGATATGGACAGAGCCCATGGGCTTTCCGCCCTCCGAACTTGGATCCAAAACGTCCAAGAGACATTATCTGCAGGATTCACTTCTATCAGATAAAAGATGATATTCTCTGCAGAACCCAATCAGCAAAAGAAGATTCTGTACAGAGATACTCCCATACAAACCTCTACTTTCTATCCTACAAGAACACAATATATCCTACCACTGGGGATTTCCATTTGCCGTCTTTGTGCGAAACAAAGACAAGTTACTCAGTCTGTGGACAACATTCCATCTGTTCTTCAAGAGTTGAACATTCAGAATATTATTCTCCCCCCTTATCCTTCCATGGCTTCCTACATCAGCAGATCCACCACTCAAGGTCCAGCAGGCACTATTGGATTCTCTACCTCAGAAAAAGTGTCACAGATGACATTGTACAGATTCCTCCCCGGCCTCCAAGCCTGCCTGAGGACTTTCACTAGTCTTGTTGGAGCGTGTGTATCCTTTGTGTTCTATGACTTCCTCCTAGGGGCATTTGTTCGTCAGTCTGATGCTTTATGATATTGCTGAAACTCATTGCGGATATTATCCTTCTTTATGTGGAAGTTATCGTCCAATCTCTTTGCTAAACGTGGACCTCAAAATGTATGCTAAGCTCTTGGCAAACAGATTGAACATCATGTTTCCTGATCTTATCCATCCCGATCAAGTGGGTTTTGTCCTGGGCAGGGAGGTACAGGATAATACATTAAAAATGCTAGATATTGTCCATCATGCCCAGTCTCATAAGATTCCTTTAATGGTCCTATACCTGGATGCCGAGAAAGCTTTCGACAGGATCTCATGGTCTTCTTTAGCCTTGACTCTTCGGCATCTGGGGTTGGGCCCCATCTTTACCTGCAAAATAATGGCCCTTTACCAATCTCCCTCTGCTAAATTAAAAATCAATGGGACATTATCGGATACATTTAATATCCACAATGGTACAAGGCAAGGCTGCCCCCTGTCGCCACTTCTATATGTTTTAATCATGGATAGTCTACTCTCCGCAATACGCAGCAATTCAGATATAAGGGGTATCAGAATTGGTGGGGAAAAATATAAATGTTCGGTGTTTGCAAACGACCTTTAGGTGTATATCACTGATCATATCACTTCTTTACCCCCTCTTATGTCTGAACTACACCAATTTGGGAATTACTATTCCCTCAGTGTCAAAAATCTTCTCTCTCAATTTTGAATCTATTTTTAGATAAATCACTCAGGATCTGGACTCTTGGAATAAAAAAAATATTTTACGTGGTTCGGGAGGATCAATATTTTAAAAAAGACAATACTACCTTGCATTCTAAACTCAGATGATTCTTTCTGGAAATCTAAGCAACAGCTATATGGTCCTCTAATCGTCCTAGAATTTCCTACGCTACCTTATCCAGGCTAGGTGGGCTGGGTTTGGCCCATTGATGTTATTTAGCCTCAGCTTATTCATGGTTATTGGACATGGTGTGCCGGGACGACAAAAAAGTATGGACCGCATAGCTTGTGATGTCTGCCCACTATCTCTCACGTCGCTCCCCTGGGTTTGGAATACCTCCCTAGTGAATAAATATTATGTATCCTTTTCTACTCAGCACACCCTTGCCACGAGTAGTTCACACAAAGTATTTAATAGTCTAATCAATAGATTAGGTCTTTTAATGCCAATTTCAGACAATCCTGTCTTTTTCCCGGGTATCGGTTCATATCCTTTTCTTGGGAGCTCAAAATTAACTCCTTTATGCCTTCATTAGGTGGCAGAGGCGTAGCTAGAGACTCATGGGCCCGGGTGCAAAACTTCTTCTTGGGGCACCCCTACCGCCAGACACCGTCTGTGGACCAATACTTTTCAACAACAGATTCCCTACTTGATGTAATGGATGTCTGCGGTGTAGCACACTGCAGAAAGTTATTTCTATTAAAAGAAATTGTCTAATAGAAGAAAATTCATTTCAAATGGGGCCAAAAAAAACAAGTTGTACAGCCAAAGTGTCTGTTCCCTCTGTCCCCCCTCCTCACAAAATAAAGAAAATGTTGTGGGGGAAACAGGAAAAAAATGCAATTGTACCTTTTGTTTTATGAGTTTAGTTGTTGGAGTTTTTCTGCACAGTTATTAATTATCTGTATTTTTGGGGCGGATGGTGTGGGGGTAGCGGCGGGCGGGGGGGGGGGGGGGTGGGCGGGAGGATCAGTACCGTAATAAAGGGCCACATTATCACTACTATATAGTGACTAATATCACCATAATGATAGTGTAAGCGGGTGATTGATTGGCGGTCAAGAAATTAATTACAATCAGACAGAATATATAAAAAATGAAAGGTTTATTACATAAAATAAGAATAGAATGATACTTAGCTGCAATTACAGATGTTATCGATGCATAGTTCTCGCACACAGTGAAACGGGGAGCCCCGTTGTACCTCAAAGTACATCTAATACAAATATCAGTGGCACACTAAAAAACTAAGTGAAACATCAAGGTATATAGGAATATTGGAAATGCATAACTGCTAAGGAAAATATGAAAAACCTGGATTTTAGTTACAGTTTTTGATCAAAGATTGTATTAAGCTCACCTCCCAATGGGGTCAAGGGGATCCCAGCACGGGTGACCCCCTAACACTGAACATGTTACCTCACTAGGAGTCCATTCAGACTACAACATCTCAGGGAGTGATAGGAACCTGCTACTGAATTATCTTGCACTAGTTTAAAAGAGGTAGGCGGAGTGCAGCAAGCCAATGAGGCTGCCATTCCTCAAATAGACTTCAAAAAGCAATAAGGCTGTGCACATCCATGTATTTTGAAAAACGTAAGCATAGGTGCACACTGAAAAGGCAATAACATACATCTAATACAAATATCAGTGGCACACTAAAAACTAAGTGAAACATCAAGGTATATAGGAATATTGGAAATGCATTACTGCTAAGGAAAATATGAAAAACCTGGGATTCTTAGTTTACAGTTTTTGATCAAAGATTGTATTAAGCTCACCTCCCAATAGCGTCAAGGGGATCCCAGCACAGGTGAGTCCCTAACACTGAACATGTTACCTCACTAGGAGTCCATTCAGACTACAACATCTCAGGGAGTGATAGGAACCTGCTACTGAATTATCTTGCACTAGTGTAAACTAAGAATCCCAGGTTTTTCATATTTTCCTTAGCAGTAATGCATTTCCAATATTCCTATATACCTTGATGTTTCACTTAGTTTTTAGTGTGCCACTGATATTTGTATTAGATGTATGCTATTGCCTTTTCAGTGTGCACCTATGCTTACGTTTTTCAAAATATATGGATGTGCACAGCCTTGTTGCTTTATGTACCTCAAAGTACAACCCATCTCGCTTGATGACACAGAAAGGGCATTGCACCCGGCACCCATGCCCCAGCCGAAGCTAGCTCTCAATGGCACATCAAGCCTTTTTATACTAGTCAGAGCTGTCTCCCTTAACTCTCAGGATGCCCAAACATAGTATCCCTTAAGTCTAAGTGGTATAGTCAGCATTACAACAGACTTCAGAATTATCTGACCATCCATACATGGGAAGGATCCTTAGAATAAATGTATGATATCAGCTTCTGATCAGTCCAGTGGGGGGAGAAGAATATAATAGTATCTTTGAACTACTGAATGGCAAAGCAGGGATCACAAAGGTCAAACACTGTGAGCAGAAATAGACCATAATGACATGACAGCTGTCCTCACACACAGCAAACACACAGGGATATAGTAATAAAGACTGGATACAATCTATGTATCAATATATGTATCAAGACACATTTCTATATCACATCTAATAAGACACATTATATAATTTACATCCTATTACATGACCAAACCAGTATAGCAAGACCAATAATACCAATAACAACAATATACAAGGACCAAAGAATACCCATATATCATTAATATACTGTTACTGAGCAAATCAATATATCAAGACCAATAATACCAATTACAACAATATTCAAGGACCAAATTATACCGCCACATCACCACCACAAATCTCCACCATAAACAGTTTGAATAATACCATTGTACTGTCACTGACCAAGTCAATATAACAAGACCAATATTACCAATAATAACAATATACAAGGACTAGGGGCGTAACTAGAGAAGCCTGGGCCCCAGAGCAAACCCGCCCCCCCCCCTGCCCGCCTCCCCGACCACAAACATTTACCAGGACATGCAGTTAGATATTGTAGATAATACAAGGGGCAAATACCTCACCATACTTCTCACTATCATACTGCTACCAAACAAATCCACTATGCCAAAACCAACATTACCAATGATACTACTACATATGGACCTAATTATACCGCCAGAACATGGCCACAAATTACCACCACATAGTGACTGAATGATACCCCTATACTATTACTGATCAGTCTACAAAGACCAATAGTACCGCCATATAGTTAACATATAGTGGTATATACTAGTGTACACAGGCTCTGCAGACTGTATATAACCACCATACAGTGACCATATAGTGGTAGATATCAGTGTACACAGACTATGTGATTACAGTGTAGTTACATCTTGTGACTCACAGGTGACATTTCTCTGCCGAGTCGTTGACTTTCCCTTTTGTTCTGCATCCGGTACAGACCGCCATGATGACTTCTCCCGGCCACTTGTCCCTGGAGATTTAGACACAAATATCTTAGAATCCTCACTTTTCCAGCACCTCACTCCCTGTCCCCCTGGCTATATGGGGTCCATTTAGGCAGGCAGGGTTTACATAGGCTATAGGGGGCCCCAGATAGGCCAGGTTTAGGTAGGCAATAGGGTCCCCACATAGGCAGGGTTTAGGTAGCTATAGGGCCCCATATAGGCAGTCAAGCAGGGTTTAGGTAGAGTATAGGGCCCCATATAGACAGGCAAAGTTTAGGTAGCTATAGGGTCCCATATAGATAGGCAGGCATAGGTAGCTATAGGGCCATATATGTGGGCAGGCCTTAGGGTAGGCTATAGGGGGTCATACAGGCAGGCAGGGCATAGGGTAAGCTATAGGGCTTTATATATAGGTAGGCAGGGCTTTGGGAGACTATATATAGGCAGACAGAGTTATATACAGGCAGGTAGGGCTTTATACAGGCAGGTAGGGCTTTATACAGGCAGGCAGGGATATATACGGGCAGGCAGGGCTTTCGGGGGGCTATATATAGACAGAAAAGGCTATATATAGGCAGGTAGGGCTTTATACAGGCAGGCAGGGCTATATACAGGCAGGCAAGGCTATATAACGGCAGGCAGGGCTTTATACAAGCAGGCAGGGTTCATTAATATTAAAAAATAAGAAACCACTTACTCACCTGCCCCGCGCTCCCTCGCAACTCCGCTCCCGGGCAGTCTGTGCTCGGTGCGGGTGGCAGCCCACGTCAGCACTGTGGGCAGGCGCCTGCTCCTAGCAGGCTGATTAGCAGAGTGGAGTGCTGTCAGAGCTCCGCTCTGCTATTACCTTACAGTCCTGCCTTTAAACGCTTGGGTCGGAGAGCCCGGCATTCAGAGGCTGGATGCGCGGGCCCTGCAGTTCCGCCCCGCCAGGACTAAACTATGTTCACTGCCAGCGGGCGCAGGAGCCGAAATGCCGGGTTAGTAGATGTGTTAGCAGCTGCCTCGGGGCCCGGGCCCCCTAAGAGCCCAGGCCCCGTGGCAGCTGCTACATCTGCTACCCCGGTAGTTATGCCCCTGACAAGGACCAAATAATACCACCATACCCTGACCACATATCACCCCCATAGAGAGACTTCATAAAACCATCGTACTGTTACTTAATATAAACCATTATATTAAGACCACTATTACCACCATAAAGTGACCATATAGTAGTAGATACACAGGCTCTGCAGACTTATAAGTGATTACAGGGCACAGTGGCATAGCTACAGGGGTCACAGCGGTCGCAGTTGCGACCAGGCCCCTGAGTCTGGGGGGCCCATGAGCCCCCATCACCACAGAGCTGCGATCTGTAGGTCACACAGATCCGGTGCAGCTGTTATGAGCAGCAGTAGCAGCAGCAGCCATGAGCTAGAGGAAGCCAGGCAGAGGAAGTGGATGGTGCTACAGCCTCCTGGGCGGAACAGTAAGGGAGTCAGAGAGCAGCCACAGACGGCACTGCACTGCTCTGCTCCTATCCTGCAGCCCTCACCTCCCGTCTGAGCCCTCATCCTGCTGCCGGCACAGTGAAAAAGTAAGAGAAAACTTAATTACAGTCAAAGAACACACTATATATGTCATAATAAACATATAGGGTGTGCCTATAATGTGTAGACTCAAGGTACTTGAGGCTGGCCTGTGTGGCACATCTGCTGGGACCTGTAGTTCTACAGGATACAACACTACATATGCTTTCAGTTTTTAATGCTATCTAGTGTAGTATTCTAGTACTTGTAGTTCCACAGCAGCTTCTGTAAAACTACATACACACATATATATATATAATATATTATATATAATAATATATAATTATATATATTATACACACATATATATATATATTATATTATTTTGTGTGTCTGCAATGTGAATTCCTAATGGTAATTGACACTGCTGGGACCTGTAGTTCTACAACTACCAAGTACTCTAGGTGGATTGCAGGTAAAATAAAAAAAAATGTAAAAATGAAAGAAAAAAAATCTAAAAGTTCAAAACATCCCCTTTTGCCATTTTACAAATAAAATAATAAATAAGTGACCCATAATTGGTTTTGCCTCAGTCTTAAAAGTCCAGTCTATTAAAATATAACATAACATAATTTATTCTATATGGTGAACACTGCAGAGCCTACACTGCCTACCACTATGTAGTCACTATATTGCGGTAATAGTGGTCAAAGTGTAATGTTTTAATGTTGTAATGTGTGTTTTTATTCAGTAACAGTACAATGGTTTAATGCAGTCTCCTTATGGTGGTGATATGTGGCAGTATTATTTGGTCTTTGTATATTGTTTTTATTTGGCATCAGTGGTCTTGGTATTTTGATTTGGTGTGTAACAGTATGGTGGTATTAGTCTCTATATAGTGGTGAAATACAGTGTTATGTGGCAGTATTATTGGTCTTGGTATATTGATTCAATGAGTAACAATATGTGCTATTAGTCACTATAGGGTATTGGTATGTGGCGGTATTACTTGGTCTTTGTATATCGTTGTTATTGGTAATATTGGTCTTGCTATTCTGGTTTGATCAGTGATATTATAATTGTATTAGTCACTATAGTGGTGACATGCAGCAATCATGTGGCAGGTTTTTTTGGCCCTTGTATACGTATTGACCTGTAGGACACAGATAATATGTCAATTTAATTGTACGGTGTAAACTCCAACAAAAACTAAACCCAAAAAACAAAAGTGCAATAAAAAAATTTTCCTGTTCACCTTACAAAGAATTGGGGTGGAGGGAGGAGAGCGATCGGTGGGCAGACGCATCAGCTGTATAACTTGTTTTTCTTTGTTAGCCTGTTGTTAAAAAAACTAGTGGTCCACAGCCATGGTCTGTGGGTAGGGGGCCCAAGCTGAAGTTTTGCACCTTGGCCCACAAGCCTCTAGCTATGCCCCTGACAGGACAATTACATTTAGTGACTCACAGGTGAAGTCTTTTCTGACAAGTCGTTCTCTTTTTTTTTTTTTCTTTCTTCATTCAGTCCAGACCCTCATGGCGACTTCTCCCGGCCACAACTCGTCTCTGCAGAATTTACCACACAAACACGTTAGACTCCAAACAGTGAACGTATCCTCAGTAGATTATTAGGCCCCCATTTGTGCCACCAGTATATAAGAACACACTCCGTGTAGTTGACAGCCCCCCAGATTAGACACGCGGTAGGAAGACACTTATTTTAGGTATGTTAGGAAGATTATTCCTATTAAGCAGGTAAAGTCCCTCTTCAGTAAAGGGACCCTTCTAGTAGGTAGGTAAGTAGATAGGGCCACTTAGGGCAGGCAGATAGGGCCAATTAGGGTATACAGGTAATAGGCCAACAGTATACAGATAGGCAGGTAATTTGGCCCACAGTAAACATATAGGCAGGTAATTGGGCCCCTAGTATATACATAGGTATGTAATAGGGCCTCCAGTATTTAGATAGGAAGGTAATAGGGCCCCCTTTATATAGATAGGCAGATGATATGGCCCCCAGTATAAAGCTAATCAGGTAATAGGACCCCCAGTATATAGCTAGGCAGGTAATAGGACCCCCAGTATATGGCTAGGCAGGTAATAGGGCCCCCAGTATATAGTAAGGTAATATGGCTACTAGTATATATATAGTCAGGTAATATGGCCATCAGTATATAGGCAGACAGGTAATATGGTGAGTAGTATATAGCGTGACAGTTAATATGGACAGACAGGTAATTTGGGGCTCAGTATATAGCCAGGCAGGTAATATGGCTCCTAGTATATAGCCAGACAGGTAACATGGGGCCCAGTATATAGCCAGACAGGTAATATGGCCCCCAGCAGGTAATTAAAAATACCAGTACTCACCTTTCCCCGCTCCCTGATGCTCCCGCCCGTCTCCTTCTCGGCACAGGCAGCGTAGCATCATCATACCACGCAGGCTACGTGAAGACATACTCACGCCGCCAGTGCCGGAGTATGCTGCGGAGCCCTCTGCTCCGCGGCAGCACATACACTTGAAGAGACCGTTGATACTCCAGGCCCACGGCAGCAACCTGGAAGCCGCCGACCTGAGGTGCAGGCAGCAGCGTGATGATGTCATTGCGCAGGCGGCAGTTGTGCTGTATGGCTGGGTCTATGTGACCCAGCTATACAGCATGTGGTGATGGGGGCCCTTGGGGCCCAGGCAGGTGGTGATGGGTGGGAAACTCATACATTTTCAAACATTTTCTTTGTTGATCAAAGATTTTACCTCTCATAAATCTTCAAGTTTTCAGGATATCCAATTGCGACATTTTTTTTCTCTCAGCAGTAATCTCAGTGCTAAAAAACCTCTTACCCAGTTTGAACAAATGTGCCTTCAGTACTCCCTACCGAGACATTCTATTTCTACCTTATACACTGAACTCTCCCTCTCTGATCAGTTTGACCTTCCTTCATACTGCACAGCTTGGGAGAAAGATCTCAGCAAACAATTCACTCTCATACAGTGGCAGAGATGTTTTAACCTTACCCGTAGTGCGGTTATAGCTACAAAGGCCCAGGAAACTAGTTTTAAAATCCTGACCCGTTAGTATAGGGATCCCCATGTATCAATAAATGGTACCCATCAGTTCCAGAAGTATGTTGGTGCTGCAAGTCAGCTAGCAGTACTATGTTACATGTATGGTGGGGTTGTCCCTCATTGCAGGGATTCTGGAATGCAGTATACCAGTCAATTAAAGAAGCTTCAGGGTTACCCATTCCAAAAACTCCTGAAGTTGTCCCTTCTTAGGTATCTTCTGCAAGCTGCCAAAACCGTCATCCCCAGACACTGGAAGTCCTCTGAACCCCCTTCCTTAGCGGAGTGGTTCACTGAAGTGTCCCGTATCCATCACATGGAGGAACTATTGGCTACAACAGGAGAAAGGTCACACTCTCTAATCAGCACATTCGAACCCTGGCTCCAATTCAAAAATTCACCCGCCTCCCGTTCTCTCCCATCTAGGTCGTACATAGATGTTATAAGTTTTGCCCTGAACATTGACCCCCATAATTATGTTCTGTTCTTAAGAATGCAGTCAACGGCAACCATCTGGAGAGGAATATATCCACTCCCCTTCTCCCTCTTCCTCTCCCCCTTTTTTTTTGTGGCCATAGTTCAATAGATTCTTCTACTATCTTGTTTGGACTTATAAAGTCTCCCCAGGCTCAATGGCCCAAATCAATATTTTTCCCGTACACAAAGATAACATAGGTAAGAGCAATATAGCCTGGAATGACTACATTGCGTAAAGATTTGTATTGTTATACTTTTAATAGCTGTGCACTCAGCTAATGGTTTATTTTTCTTAGGTTTCAATTTACTAATACCTGTATGCGACTTTTACAACACATTCTTATGCTAATTGTTAAACCGATATTTACAATAATGTGCTATAAGTTTTGCGTCTATTTGACAATTTTATAGCTTTTCTATGTTCTTCAATAAACCCTTTTTTTTTAATTTGAAAAAAAGCTGTAGTTTTTGTAAATATTTTTGGATACATAAGGAATTGCAATCACTTTTCATTATATTTTTTGAGGCGAGATGAACAAAAAACAGCAATTTTGTCATGTTTATTTTCCTTTTTTTGTTGTATCAAAGCATTTACCTTGGAGCAAATGGGACGTATTACCTTTATTCTGCAGGTCACAACAAGACCTTATTTATAGAGGTCTTATATTTTACTACTTTTTGTTTTTGTCTTACTACTTTCAATAAATAAAAAAACTTTTTGATAAAAAATTGGCTTTGTGTCACTATAATCTGATGCCCATCACTTTTAATTTAACATTGACAGAGCTGACAATGGGGTGATCTGTATGAACGGGGCTTTGTCAGCCGGAGACACCGACATTCATAGCGGAAATGGACGCACAGTCCAGAGAAAGGGGAGGAGCGTTCCCCGAAACGTCCCACCGGCTGTGCGTCCAGTTCCGCTCTGAATGTCGGCGTCTCCAGCTCCCCACACTGGGAGCATAAATTGGACTTATGCTTGAACGGCTGGGATAGCCGCAACTAAACCTGAGTATTCAGCCTTTAATATTTCGATATTATATGACACCGTTATGTACGATTTAAATGTCTATTACTGTTGATGTTTTTAAAAAGATATATTAAAATTTATTCACTGTAACTTTTACAGTGTATAGTTACGAATAAGGGCCATTTACTGAGCCTGAAACGCATAAACTTTTTCATCTTGCAATGATTTTATAAGTCTTTTTACAAGTTTTCTAATAAAGAGAGTGTTGTTTTTTGTCACTACGCCTCCGAGGAATCTTCTATATGAGTGCCGGGATTGCTTATAGCTTACAACCCTTATTGGGGGCTTACGGCTGAAGGGTGGGCAGAGCATTGGCATGAGTTACAGAGCTTCGTATAGACCTTTAAGCGATTTTAGTGATCAAAAACAATGACTATATTTGAGTTAGGAGTCAGTGATGAGTGTTTCATGCAGGTCATGATGATCAGAAGTAAGAGCAGAAGTCTCCATCCGGATATTGTATCATACTGGTCTTTGTTGGTTGACAAAATTCTGGAGTTGCTGGATGCCACTGAATTCCTTTACATTACAGAAATGGTCACTTGACATGATTGGATCTAGAATATGAGGTGAAACAGAAATCCCTTCCTATATCTAATACACTCACTTTGCAGCTCACTGGAGAGAGAGACTGTGTAATAACACTTCATTAGGCCCAGACAGTATGGTTGGCTTGGACCTCACATATCACATAAAGGAGACAATATATATATGTGTGTATATGTATTAACACAGTGTGACGCCAACTTTTCAGATCCTCTGGTCTAACAGAATTAATAGAAATTGATGGATAAAACAAATATGCGCAAATTACAACCACCTTTTAAACATTGTGTAGGCATTCTCGTCGCCAAAACAACTTTGACCCGTTGAGGTCTGGACTCCACAAAACCTATGACGGTGTATTGTAATATCTGGCATCAAGACATTAGCAGCAGATTCTTTATGTCTTGTAAGTTGTGAGATGCAACTTCCATGGATCAGACTTTTTTCCCCAGCACAACCACAAATGTTCGATCAGATTGAGATCTGGGGACTTTGGAGATTAAATCAACATCTTAAGCATGCCATAAGACCTGCCATTTTGGAGATGTACTGACCCGGTCATCTAGCAATCACAATTCGGCTCTTGTCAAAGTCGATCAGATCCTTCTGCATATCTATTTTTCCTGCTTTTCTCAAATCATCATCAAAAACTGACCTGCTTGAAGAGCATAATTGTGAAGACAATCTATGCTGTTTACTTCGGTGGTTTTAATGTTATATGCTGTATATAATCTGCTACATTATGGGTGTGGTGTAAATTACAGTACGGAGTGTGTAGTGTGCAGATCTCAGCTATGTTGGCCAGTCAGTTATTATACTGTAAGATCTATTCCTTGGGATAACACTACAAAAGAAAAAGTCGGCAGCCACCTCCAGTCATCTGCATCTTTTTTATATAACTATTTATTTGGGAGTCCTACTGTGATTCTTTGGGGAATTAAAATACAGGGTTCCCTATGAAAGAAAAAGCTGGGGGCATGAAGGGTGGCTATAGTAATGTCTCCTCCTGGAAACTATTTGCTTGAGCACCAGCCTAATTCAAAGAAACGACTTTATGGCTACTATAGATTTCACTACTGCTTATTTTCACATTCCTATTCAAGAAAGTCACAGGAAATTTTGAATAGCTGTTGCTATTCCTCATCAGATCACTCATCTTCAATTTACTTGCTTACCGTTTGGTCTGACATCAGCTTCAAGAGTCTTTACCAAAATTACAGTGGTTCTCTGAGCAGCCCTCAGACTCCAAAGCATTTTTGCAATACCATACTTATACAACTGGCTAATAAAATCCTTCACATCCTTCAACAGCATGGCTTTTTCACATGTGTCACGAAATCTTATTTTACTCCAACCCATCATCCGAAGTTTTTAGGATTCATTCTGAATGCTCAAAAAATGTCAACTATCCTGTCCGAGGGCAGGAGAGAGAAGATTCTGGCCCTGCAGTGTTTGGTTTCCATTCACATTACAACTTTCGAGAGGCAGACAAGCTTAGACCTTCTTTCCATAACCCTGTGCCTTGTAGTACTCCAACACTTCTCCTCTGTTTGAACCTTTGGAAGAAGTGGACCTTAAATACGTCGGCTATAAAACCTTATTTTTGTTTGCAATTAACTCCACTAAAAGAATCAGTGAACTTCAAGCCTTATCCTACAAGGAACCATACCTCAGGATCTTGTCAGACTGTTTAACCCTAAGGACTATGCTAGGTTTTCTTCTAAAAGTTTCCTCCTCAGCCAGCATTAGCCAGAAAATAGTTTTGACTATTTTAGCTTTAGATTCTAATGTAGGTTCTCACGCATGAGATGTTAGGAGGGAGAAAAAGCGGAATCACTTTTTTGAATTTTTGGGCTTGAATACAGGTCACAAAGACTGTAAAGAGTCTTTATTCAGATGGATTAAAGAAAATATTAACGAATGTTACATATTAGAAGGACTGGACTCTCCTCTAGATCTCAGAGCCCATTCTACTTGTTCAATCACGACCTAATGTAAAGAAGCTGGCCATGTTTCTCCAGATCAGATTTGCAACATGGGCCTCTTCATTCACATTTCTCAAACAATACAGGCTGGAAGTATCTGGAATATATGTCCACCCCCACCCGCCATCTCTTCTTAATGTTTTGCACATGCCAATATGTGCTCTTATAGGATGAACAGGAAGTGGAAAATTTACTTACCTAAAATTTTCATTTTCTGGAGTCCACAGGCAGCACCGCACCCCAACCGATATTTTTTTTAATGCTACATACAAATATACCTCTCGCCTTTGCTAATGGGCTCCTACAAAAAAGTGTTTAATTACTCACTCCTGCTGTTAATAGTGTCTCTTCTGTTCTATCAGACTGGAGAAATATCAATCCAATGTGTGCTCCCTATGGACTACAGGAACTAAAAATTTCAGATAAGAACATTTTCCACAACTGCTTTAAAAATGGAACACTGCCATCAAAACTATAGATTTCAATGCATTAAAGGAGTTGTCTCATTACAAGCTTTCAGCCTGTCAGTGAGCCTGGTAGTTGAATTGAGGGGCGTGCTTCTTGGTCTGTCTCTTCTGCTCCCTCTTCCCCCCTCCCCTCAGCACACAGGCAGCTCTTTAACTTCTATACAGCAAGGGGGAGGGGGTTTGCTGCCAGAGTTAACCCTGTGTGTGCCTGCCTAGGTCTGTTGCAGGAGAGGGCTGATCTATGAGTGTAGAGAGGTCTGTGAAGCATTGATTACTAATAGCAGAGCAGAGGGGATGCAAGTGTTCCTATACCCCCTGCTTAGCTTACAAGTCTCCACATCTCCAGCAACAACAAATCCTGTCAGAACAGACACAGGGCAGCTGGGAAGTGTTACTATACTCAGGATGTGTCACTAGTACAGCACAGCATGAAGCATTCACATGCCCCCCTGATCTGTATAGTATTAGTATAGTGACAGTTCCACAGACACATCATGATTATAGTAACACACAGGGTCACTGCTGTCACATCTATCTGTGTAGAGAGCAGGAGGAAGCAGGCACACACAGGGTTGAGCCAGGCAGCATGGTCACAGAGTCCTCACTCTCCCTCCCTCCACTACAGAAGCATTCTGTGTGGGAGGGGCTCTCTGCTCTGACCTGTCTTCAAAGGTGATGAGTCATACAGACCTGACAGCCAGTAAGATAAGTATCAACAGGTTGGCTGCTATAGAAATTTGAGAAGCTGATGTAGTACTACTAACAGGGCTAACTCAAAATCAGTAGGACATTTGTAATGAACATATATTGCAAAGCTGCTTGTTTTTTAAAGATCTTTTAATTAAAACCCAATCATTGTAGCGAGACAACCCCTTTAAGGAATTGCAAGTATGAGGGTCCTGTCATTTCTCTTGCCACTTCTCTTCCTAAACATCACACTAGGGCAGTTGCATAGCACTAATCTAAATTAGTCTTTGGAGACTTATTTTTGTATCCGAGTTTACAGGATCTGTGTCACTCATACAAGTACCAAAAATTTCTATATAATGAAACTGCATGCACCGTTCCATACAGACTCTTCACAGAGGCACAACCTCATATCTCTGTTAAGGACCCTCTATATGAGTTGATATGTGACCAAAAGAACATCTGTAGCACTATTCCTTCTAGATTATGTCACGGTTCATGCAGTGATCGCTGTCTTGGACCACGGGCGTGCCCATATCTTTGCTATGCCCCTGGCCCCACACCTATTTGCTGCTGTCTCGCTCCATGCCGCGGTCCCTAGTCCTCTGCACCTGCTACTGCAGTCCCTGCTGTGTCCCATGGTTCTGTGCACCTGGCCGCGTTCCTGTATGTGTCTGCACATGCTCCCGCTGGTCTAGATTTAAAGGGACATTGTCCTAATTATCTGTCCAATGACTTGCAACCTCCTGGGATATAAGGAACTTCCTGCCTCTGTTCCTGGTGAGTGCATGCATGTCCACCTGAGCTCCTGACCTCTGCTGCTGCTGGTTACTGCATTAACCCCTCTGTTACTTGCAGTTAACTCCCGAATTACCTGCATATCTACTACTGTGGTTCCTGCCATTGCACCAGTCTATTTTCTGTGTTACTTCCTGCTGTTTCCTGACGTTGTACTGCACTTCGGCTGTCACCGCGAACAGTCTAACATCTACACTCACGGTGGCCCAGAGGATCCACCTTACCCGGCGTTCTTCGGCATCAGTACTAACCAGGGGTGTCGCTAGGCTGTTTTATTCGGGGCTCGGGCCCCGAATAAAAAAACCCTGTCCCCGAGTCTCCCGGGCTCCGGGCCCCTCTGCCCGGGGCCTGGAGCAGCCTGGCCCTTTAGCGCATGTGGGGCGTCCGCTGGATGCCACACAGCCTCGGGCTTCTGGGGAGCAAGAGCGAGCACTCACCTGCCCCGCAGACAGTGTCGGACCCCCCAGGTCCGACACGAGAGGCGGCCGGGGTCCCCCACAGCGCTGAGGCCCGGCCGCGGCCCCGTGCGCCTCGCCGGCAGCGTCGCGATGACGTGATGTCATCACGCCGCTGCCTGCCTCGGGCGCACAGCGCGTCACAGGCCGTGCGCCCGAGGGAGCTGCCGGGGGACGCGGCTTAAGGAGGAAAAGAAGGGAGGAGCGCGCTCGCCGGGGAGTTAAGGTGAGTATTAATGTTGTTGTTTTTAAAAGCGTTTACCTGCCTCAGTGCCCCTATAATGCCTGCCTGTGGCCCCTCAAAACCCTGTCTGGGCCCCCATATACTGCCTGTGGCCCCCATATCCCTGCCTGTGCCCCTATATGCCTGCCTGTGGCCCCCCTAGCCCTGTCTGTGGCCCCCATATCCCTGCCTGTGGACCCCATATCCCTGCCTGTTGCCCCCATACCTCTGTCTGTGGCCCCCATATCCCTGCCTGTGCCCCTATAATGGCTGCCTGTGCCCCTATAATGCCTGACCTGTGGCCCCCATATACTGCCTGTGGCCCCCATAAACTGCCCGTGGCCCCCATATCCCTGTCTGTCCCCCTAAAATTTCCTTGCCTGGGCCCCTATAATCCCTGCCTGTGGCCCCCATATGCTGCCTGTGCCCCTTTATAATGCCTACTGTGGCCCCCATATTCTGCCTGTGGCCCCCATATCCCTGCCTGTGGCCCCATATGCTGCCTGTGCCTCTATAATGCCTGCCTGTGGCCCCTATAATGCCTGCCTGTGGCCCCCATACGCCTGCCTGTGGCCCCCATACGCCTGCCTGTGGCCCCCATATACTGCCTGTGGCCCCCATATACTGCCTCAGTGCCCCTATATACCTTCTTGTGGCCCCTATATACTGCCTCAGTGCCCCCATATACTGCCTCAGTGCCCCTATATACCTTCTTGTGGCCCCTATATACTGCCTCAGTGCCCCCATATACTGCCTGTGGCCCCATATACTGCCTCAGTGCCCCTATATACTTCCTTTGGCCCCATATAACTGCCTGTGGCCCCTATATAGTGCCTCAGTGCCCCCATATACTGCCTCAGTGCCCCCATATAACTGCCTCAGTGCCCCTATATACCTGACTGTGCCCCCTATATACTGCCTGTCCCCCCCTATATACTCCTGTGTCCCCTATATACTGCCTGTGCCCCATATACTGCTTCAGTGCCCCTATATACCTAACTGAGGGGAGTGCTATACCTATAATTAAGGAGTTGCGTGAAATGTGAGGATTCTAAGAAATTTGTGTCCAAATCCTCAGGGACAAGTATTGTCCGGGATCACACAGCATGAATGTGAGAACGGATGGAGAAGAAAAGGAAAGTGACGACCTGATCAGAAAAGACGTCTCCTGGAGTCACTAAATGTAACTCAGTGTAATCACTTATATTTCTGCAGAGGTCTAAAATACAACTAGTATCTACCACTATATGGCCCCTGTATGGCGGTGGGGTATGTATTAAGAGCCTGTGTAAAGCTGATGGTCACATGTGGGGGTCACGTTTGGTCAAAGGGGCTGGCAGGATTATTTGATCCTTTATTTTAATAGTTTTGGGGCTTGGTTTTTTAGGAGGGTTTTAAATAACTATCACTTGTCTGGTAATTTTGCTCCATGTACGTGTAAAGTTTTGGTGACTGTTTAGGGTATTGTCTGAAAAAGTAAATTTGTCATTGGTGATTTTTACTGTACAGTGACGGCTGAGGAGATTTGGGCGGGATCTTTTGTGGGATTGCAGAAAATTAGTGACAGGAACACAAGGTTTTTCTCTGTAAAAAAACATCCGCAGTTCACAATGAGGCGTGAAAAATGTCGTGTGAACCCAGCCCTACCCAGAAAAACACAAAGGGCCCGAGCCCTGGATGTTTTAGGACCCTAGCAACGCCCCTGGTACTAACCGACCCGAAGATACGCGACAGATTATGATGGTTGTACGTTGGGTTGATCACAATTTTAATGTGGGAAAATGGGAACAAAGGTTATATATGTGTGATCCTTTGAGTCTCCATTTTAATGTATTAATCAGTATAATACTTCACATGTCTTTATATTATAGCACGTAAAAGCTGCCTGCATAACTCTACATTCTCTAATGTGTTATGTATTATGTGAAATGTCTATTTCACCCACAAGATGGCGTCTGTGTTCAGACACACCTCAAAATGGCTACAGGTTTTAACTGTTTACATTTCTATTAAACAAAAGGTGGGGTGTGTCATCTAAAATGTAAGAAGATCCAATTAAGAGAGTGGATGTAATGTCACATGTTGCTTTCGGAATGTGTACACGCCCAGCTGGTTAAAAACTTGTGCTTCTGCCATAAACTTGGGAGAACTCATTTGACTGATAAATTGTCAGGCTGTGAATTCTTACTCTCTCTCTGGCACGCGTCAACCAATATACTGATTTGACCCCCCACTGGGACGTCGAACCCCTCTGTGGTTCCATCTACAACACAGAGATTGTTATGCATTCATAGCTGCCTGTATTTGTGTAAGTCTGTGTGTAAGTCTCCTACTTTCACTTCCTGCCCCTCACCTTTTGATATATAAAATTGTAGCCGGAGCTCTAATTAAAACAATAATCTCATCACCTTTAGAAAATAGACTTTTCAACAGATAATAAGGCAAGACAGAGGAGAGTTAGAGATCAGTGAATTTCTCAAAAATTGGATTTGGCCCGAATGTATTTGCGATGAATCACCTTAAAAACAGCTATTTCTTGGCTGCAGAGAGCCTGCATGGTGTTGTAGAACATTGTGCCATGCTGAAATATGCATAGGGAGCGTGGTTTGGTCTTCATACAATGCTGTATTTTAGTATGACACGCACATGACAGCCGCCACTCTTAGAATCGCTTCACATTTCACTTCTCTGGGCAGTTACCGGGCAAAACTGACCTAATAACTGAAGTGGGAACGCAGTCTGACAAGGTAATGTAAGTGCCAGCCGGAAAGAACTGAGCTGAGGGCCAAGATCCCACTATGGAATCAAAGAGCACACTCCTTTTACATCAGATAATTCCACAGATTGACAGAACCTGTTCTGTTAAATGCCGATACATGTAAAGTCTCCCCCCCACCCCCCGCAAAAGAGTGGAGAGGGTGTCGGCAGTAATTTTGCTTTGACGTCACTGATCATTTTGCCTTTCCTTTGATCCATCAGTGTTCGCTTTCAGTCGGTCAATAATCCATCAGTATTGCTAAAGCCAAAAGGAAACAGGAGTTGATACAAAACAGAGATGACAAGTAAATGGAATATTTGCATGTCTTCTGTGTTCCCTACAGAACTGGATGGATTTCAGACGTGTGTAGGGCAGAAATACACACACTGGATTTGACACAGAGTTCCCCACAATAAGTGAAAGATGTAACTCTCTGCCACAGATAGCAATAATCCAAAATAAAAAATGCCGGTTCTGGAACAGATGTGTATATGACACGTACTGTGTAGTTGAAAGGTATTCACCCCAGTAACTCTAAAATCGGAAGTATTTTGCACAGAGTGCAATCTAGTGCTGCTACAGAGAGATGCTTGTGCATATGAGATGCAGTGACAAGTGACAGAATTTAACATGGCTGCCCTATTTATAGGGCTGTGACATCACAGAAGCTGGCTGGCTGCTGATTGACTGCATGTCTGCACATGACTATCGTCGAACAGGTAGGTGAAAAAAATAGCTATAATATAGCAGTAAAAAAACCTTCTTTTAATTCTCCATAGATTGATAATTATCACATAGGCAATACAATACAAATTCACACTTTACAAAAAATAACTTGCGGTTTTGATGGCTCATTTAGAGCTCATAGAACAGGTTTTCCCGGCTGGTAGCCTCAGTCTGTTTAGCAGCATAACCTCACTTTCTGCATTGTATTTGTTGGAAGTCCATTTCAAGACAAGCAGTAGACACACGTTGTTCACTCGGGCAGTAGGAGGAAGTGAACAAACTGGAGGACTTTTCAGGGTACGCCCCCTTTGTCAAGCTTACCTGTATGGTTAACCCTTTCGCTATTTAAACTAAATAGTTAATATGAGTGACCAACACCTAAATGAAAAACATATTATTTCCTAACATTAAACATATACAAAATCTTTTTTTCTTTTTTTCAAAAACAGTATATTATTTTTATTAGCACATAGAATATTAAAATAAATAATATAGTGTTGGCATCCTGACTCGATGTTAATTAGCATACATCTATATTATTACAATTAAAAACATCCTACTGTTATAGAAAGACATTCCAATGGCATTCCTCGTTCAGACCTAGTGGGGATAGCGATTGTAATTTTGTAATCCAATATACTTCGTTCTGTAACAGATTAACTTTAACTCTTTCTTTATCGCTACCTTCCACATGGTCCAATACACACCACAGTGTTATGGCCCTATTCAAAGAAGTGTTTGGCCACAGATGACTCAAAACTTTTTATCTTTTTATTTTCTACTAGTGGAATGTCATGTACAGGAGTTCTGGTTTTGAATAATCTTATTTGTGATCGATGTTCATTTAATCTTGTTTTTATGGGACGGGTAGTTTGCCCAACGTAGACTTTGCAACATGGGCACTTAAGCATATATATAACACCTGAAGTATTGCATGTATAGAATCCTCTACTTGATATAAAATATCCTTTGGTGGGATGTGTGATACCTGGCCCTTTAATATCCTCTACTGGTGAATTTCTGAATCATTTTCTCCTTGTTACGTTGATATTCTTGGTCAGTAGAACAGATTCTACGTAATCTAACAAACTGATTTTTCAGTATACCCCTAGTAACGTGTGGTGCATGGTAACTTGCATAAAAGTAAAACATTGTTACGATACTTTTCTTTAACAAAAATAGAGGAAACAAATTGAGAACCTCTTTTAGTAATGGTTACATCCAAAAAATTTATAATATCTTCACTCTTAGTAATGGTAAATTCCAACAAGGGGGGTACCTGGTTGATAAAGTTATTGAACTCCATCAAGGTTTTTTCAGACCCCGTCCATAACACGAATATATCGTCCACGTATCTCAGCCAGGTTTTAATATACTGGCTATAAGATCTGTGGACGATATACTTAGCTTCCACAGTTTCAATGTATATTTTAGCATAACTAGGGGCAACTGGCGACCCCATCGAGGTCCCTTGCTGTTGCCCATAGTAACCTTCTCCAAATCGGAAATAGATTTTAGTTATTACGATCTCTAAGAGATCCATAAGAAATTTGATTTTCCTTTTTGTAAGACCTGGATTCTCTTTTAATTTTTCACAGATAGCATTCATGCCATCTTCAGTAGCAATATTCGTGTATAGACTTTTTATATCAAAAGTACACAAGAATGTTACATCATTAGCGTCTATATGTTCAATCCTGTTCAAAAAGTCTCCTGTATCTTTAAGACATCTAGGTAGATTTTTAACGATGCCTTGTAGTACATCATCAACGTGCACAGCTAGTGGCTGGAATACAGACCCGATTCCAGACACTAGTGCGCGGCAGGGGGGATCAATCAGCGTTTTATGAATTTTGGGCACTAGATATGTAAAATTGGTGATCTAGGGTGTTCAACAGTTAATATATCCTTTGTATCCTATCAATAATTCCATTATTCAGTGCATCACTTAAGTATTTATCTATATAGTTTTTAATTTCTTTGGTAGGATCACCTTCCAATTTAGTGTAAACATCTCTATCTTGTAGTTGTTTCTCGGCTTCTTACAGATATTTGCTACGGTCCATGACGACCGTAGCCCCTCCCTTGTCAGCTTTTTTGATGACTATCTCAAGGTCATTTTGTAGTTCCCTTAATGCAAGACATTCCATTTTATTCATGTTATTTCTAATGTTTACTTTTTTGAAAATCCCATTTAGCTGTAACCTCAGATTTAACCATCCTTTCAAAGACTTCTAAATTGGAGCTAGTAATTTAAGGGTCAAACTGACTTTTTTATATAATCTACCTGATGTCTCTTTATTACCTAATCTTTTGCTGTTACCAAAATGCATTTTTAATCTAATTTTTCTACAAAATCTATAAAAGTCTTTTTCAAATTCAAATAGCGGTAAACTATTTTCGGAACGAAATTCAGTCCTTTCTCCAAAACATCTTTTTGTTTGTCAGTAAGTGATTTAGATGATATATTCACAATAAGACTGTTTATTTTTTCTTGGCCGTTCTTTTTGTTTTCACTTTGGCAATATTCTGGTTTTCTTCTTCGGTATTTTCGTTGCTTGTAGTATCTGACTCCTTGCTTTCCTTTAAAAAAGACTTCCCTTTGATATTTTTATTGGATCTGGTAACCATCTGTGCATCACTCATGCTGTCTGATTCAGACGATGTAGCTTCACCTGTTTTTAGTCTGTGCATGCGCTGGGTATATTTCCTATCTCTTG
The DNA here is from genome assembly GCA_025379985.1 of Phyllomedusa bahiana. NCBI lineage: Eukaryota > Metazoa > Chordata > Amphibia > Anura > Hylidae > Phyllomedusa > Phyllomedusa bahiana. The sequence continues at coordinate 43,785 of JAODAL010019907.1, read as the reverse complement.
CCCATGTATACACCTTGTTATATAGGTAGTTTTTGGTGTCCCTTTCAAATTTCTTTAATTTAAAAGTCATCATTTGTTCCTTATTTTTCTTCAACATTATTTCAATGTCTTCCTTTATTTTATCATACGTTTCAATTTTCGTTTTCTTAAGTTCTTCATCTATTTTGTTGATTTCACTCTGTAGAGTATAAATTGCCTGTTGTAGGTGTTTCAGTGTTAGCAACATCAAATCCAAAGAATATCTATTACTAATAGCATACCATTTGTCAACATATTCCACGACGTCTTTAAGTAATAGCGGTACTAATGGACTACGCAAGCCTCTATTTTCGTTTTATGGACAGGGTCTGAAAAAACCTTGGAGTTTAATAACTTTATCAATCAGGTACACCCCCCTATTGGAATTTACTATTACTAAGAGTGAAGATACTATCAATTTCTTAGATGTAACCATTACTAAAAGAGGTTCTCAATTTGTTTCCTCTATTTTTGTTACAGAAACAGATCGTAACAATGTTTTACATTATGCAAGTTACCATGCACCACACGTTACTAGGGGTATACCGAAAAGTCAGTTTGTTAGATTACGTAGAATCTGTTCTACTGACCAAGAATATCAACAAAACAAGGAGAAAATGATTCAGAAATTCACCAGTAGAGGATATCCCAAAAAAGAGGTTGCCGAGATAGGACAAGAAATCGGTGAGATTGATAGGGTTGATATACGTAATCAGAAAAATATCAAAGGCTGATCCAAAAAGAGTTGATTTTATGTCAACCTATGATGATCACAATAATATCATAAAAAATTCGATATTAAGATCGTGGAAGATTTTACAAACTGATCCTATACATGGTAACCTCTTTAGGGATAAACCTAGGTTTATCTATAAAAAAGGTAAAACTATTGGAAACTATATTGTACGCTCGGATATTAGAAAAACTACGTCTAAACAATCGTTTTTAAAAACTCAGAAAAAAGGTACTTTTGCTTGCCTTTCATGCCAGAATTGTTCCAGCATCATTAAAGGGCCAGGTATCACACATCCCACCAAAGGATATTTTATATCCAGTAGAGGTTTCTATACATGCAATACTTCAGGTGTTATTTATATGCTTAAGTGCCCATGTGGCAAAGTCTACGTTGGGCAAACTACCCGTCCCATAAAAACAAGATTAAATGAACATTGATCACAAATAAGATTATTCAAAACCAGAACTCCTGTACATGACATTCCGCTAGTAGAAAATAAAAAGATGAAAAGTTTTGAGTCATCTGTGGCCAAACACTTCTTTGAATTGGGCCATAATACTAGTGAACTAAAGTGGTGTGTATTGGACCATGTGGAAGGTAGCGATAAAGAAAGAGTTAAAGTTAATCTGTTACAGAACGAAGTATATTGGATTACAAAATTACAATCGCTATCCCCACTAGGTCTCAACGAGGAATGTCATTGGAATGTCTTTCTATAACAGTAGGATGTTTTTAACTGTAATAATATAGATGTATGCTAATTAACATCGAGTCAGGATGCCAACACTATATTATTTCTTTTAATATTCTATGTGCTAATAAAAATAATATGCCGTTTTTGAAAAAAAGAAAAAAAAGATTTTGTATATGTTTAGTGTTAGGAAATAATATTGCATATGTTTTTCATTTAGGTGTTGGTCACTCATATTAACTATTTAGTTTAAATAGCGAAAGGGTTAACCATACAGGTGAGCTTGACAAAGGGGGCGTACCCCGAAACGTCATTCAGTTTGTTCACTTCCTCCTACTGCCCGAGTGAACAACGTGTGTCTACTGCTTGTCTTGAAATGGACTTTCAATAAATACAATGCAGAAAGTGAGGTTATGCTGCTAAACAGACTGAGGCTACCAGCCGGGACAACCTGTTCTATGAGCTCTGAATGAACCATCAAAACCGCAAGTTATTTTTTGTAAAGTGTGAATTTGTATTATGTTGGTTATGTGACAATTATTATCAATCTATGGAGAATTAAAAGAAGCTTTTTTACTGCTATATTATAGCTAGAGATGGGCGAATTGATTCTAACGAAGTGGAATTCGTTTAGAATTTCAGGAAAACTTCGGTTCGGAACGAAGTCGAAGTTTGGGGTACTTCGGGTGAACGAAGTGTGCTTTTGATTGATAAAATGGCTGCGAACACATGGCGTTACATTGGGCAAAGAACTCTGGGAGGAAGAAGGGCATAGCCTGCATGACATGTGCAGAGATGAAGCCAATCAGAGACCGGCGGGATTCTGTGACGTCACCGCACTATATAAGTCCGGGCGCGACGCTGGGAGCTCATACTGCTCTCACTGTACTGATCAGGGAAGGTGCTGCCGTGACTGCTTGTAATAGCTCTTTCTGAAGAACTGATTTTTATACAGCGATTTTTGTGGGGTGTCTCAGCTTGTCTCAGAGACTGCTTCTCTTAATGTTTTATTTCTGATTTTGTGGGGTATTGGATCTGAAATCCAGTGTGCGTCCACTGCAGCTGCATATACATTTTAATGCTATCTGCTCACAGCACATTGAATATCCAAGGGGGATCTAAGCCAGTTCCTGTTGTATTCATTTAAAGAAACAGCGTTTTTATAATACAAAATACCACTTCATTTTTGGCTGCTCAATTCTTTTGTGCAATTTACATCCAGGGGTTAATTAAGCGTTGTTTTTCTGCTCTGGTGACTCCAAGAAACAGTCTTTCACCTCCAAAAATTACAATTTTCCTGTACCATAATTCACAAGCAAAGGTTAATTAAATTTTTTTCTCTTGTTGTGTAGCGTTAGAAAACACGCAATTGTAACACGCTACAAAGCTAGTAGTTTCTGGTTGCTCAATTCTTTTGCGCAATTTACATCCAGGGGTTCATTAAGCGTTGTTCTGCAGTTGTACTCAGTAAAAGAAACTTTGTTTTTCACCGCCACAGAAGAAATTCTGTAGCATAATTCATATCCGAAGGTTAATTAAGCCTGTTTGTGCTTTTATATTCCGTAAAATACACAGAGTTTTTGAACATCACATACAAGTCAATTTCTCCTGCCCATTTGTGGAGCGCAATTTATATCCAAGGGTTACCCAAGCTTCTTAGTGGGTTCATTTGGAGTCAAATACAGGGTGTGTATTTATCATATACAGATATCTTCATCAAACAGTGTCTGTACATTTTAGAATAAACAGTATGTCAGACAGAGAGGTGGCAGGCTCTTCACCTGCGAGTGGCAGAGGCACAAACATTCCAGGCCCAGGTCGCAGCACAGCAAGGGGACATCGCAGCAGGGGTCACTCGGTGAGGCCACAACTGTCGCTGTCATCTAGCGGCCGTGTACTGACTAGCAACCCAATGGTTCTTGATTGGTTGACTAGGTCATCCACTTCCTCCCAGATGACATCTGACAACCCCAGCCAAGAGTCGGTGGTAACGTCAGACACAACCCTTAGTTGGCATGGCCCGGGAGCGGGTCAGCGGCCCTCACCTGTCCTCAACCCGCTTCTGTCCCATCCGGTTCCCTCAGCCAGAGATCTACTATGTGGTCTGGGCTCAGCGCCACTATATAGCGAGGATGAACAATTTGAGGAGGGCAGTCAGCAGCTACTTGGCAGCGAAGAAATAGGGCCAATATCCCCTGCTTCTTGCAGTAGGCGGCAAAGTATAGATGTTGAGAGTGGCATGGGAGGTCATGTTGTGAGGGGTCAGCCTCTGCATACCAAGACCGGTGATGAGGACAGCAGTGACGATGAAACACAAATAGATGATGATGTAGCCGACCACACTTGGGAGCCGGGTGAGGCAAGGGCTTCATCATCGTCAGGAGAAGAGGGCGTCAGCTTGCGCGTCAGGCAGCGGCGCAGCCAGCAAGTGGGTCGTGTGGCCATGAGTCAGCAGGATAGCAGCAGTGTGAGGTCGGGAGCCAAGTGGCCACGGGGTAAAAAACCCGCTTCGCAGGTCCAAGAAAGTAGCAGCACAGGGGCTCAGCGAGGCAGCGGCGGCAGTAGTCACTCAGTGCGGAGCGTTGGCGGTAAAATCCGATACTCTGCGGTGTGGCAGTTTTTTGCTAAGACACCAGAGGAGCCGAATATGGGTATATGTAGAATCTGTAAGCAGAAAGTGAAGCGTGGCCAGGGAGCTAACGTTGGCACCACGGCCCTGCGTCAACACATGCAGCGTCACCATCCGGTGGCCTGGGAGAAACGTGGCTCAGATGTGGTGGTCCATCCTGCCGCCGCAGCAACAGCAGCAGTAGCAGCACCCAGTGGCACGCATGCCATTGCAGCCAGTCAAGGCTCCACCACCTCTGCAGAAGGGAGCTGTTTCTCTTTGACATCATCTCCCGGTCCAGATGCTCCTGCTCCTCGCTACTCATGGTGCCAGCAGTCGTTCAGCGAGGCGATTGCAAAGAGACAACAGTATGTGTCCAACCATCCTAAGGTGCAGCAGCTGACCGTGCTCCTGTCCAAGTTGTTGGTACTGCAGTCCCTCCCTTTCCAAATGGTGGACTCTGCACCATTCAGAGAACTAATGGCTTGTGCCGAGCCGAGATGGAGAGTTCCAAGCCGTAATTTCTTTTCCAAAAAGGCAGTACCAGCACTTCATAAATATGTAGAACAGAAGGTGGGCCAGTCCTTAAGCTTATCGGTTTGTTCCAAGGTGCACGGCAGTGCGGACGTCTGGAGCTGTAACTACGGTCAGGGCCAGTACATGTCCTTTACGGCCCACTGGGTGAATGTGCTTCTGGCCCAGGCACACCAACAACTTGGACAGGAGACACCGCTTTCTCCTCCACGTCAAACTGCTGCACCTGCGCCAATGTCCGCCTCCTCCTCCTCCACCACCACCACCATCTCAGCCTCCACAAGTACTGCTCCATCATACCACATGTGTAGGGCACAGCGGTGTCACGCAGTTCTACACCTGGCTTGCCTCGGCAAATGAAGTCACACAGGGGAGGAACTGCTCCGCGTCATGCAGCAAGAAATCGATGTGTGGCTTTCTCCGCGCCAACTGCAAATCGGAACCATGGTGACGGACAAAGGGAGGAACATGGTGTCCGCGCTGCACCGAGGGGGGATGGTCCATGCGCCCTGCATGGCTCACGTGTTCAATCTGGTTGTGAAAAGGTTCCTGAAGTCTTCCACCGATCTTCAGAACATTCTGAAAATGGCCAGGAAACTGTGCATGCACTTTATCCATTCGTACAAAGCCAGGAACACCCTCCTCGAGTTGCAGCGGCAGAACGGCCTCCCCCAACACACTCTGATATGCAATGTTTCCACCCGTTGGAATTCCAGCCTGCACATGTTGGACCGACTGTATGAACAGAGAAAGGCCATTAACGATTTTTTGATGATCCAGGCAGACAGAAGTACTCCCCTGTGTAACTTTGATGTCAGCCAGTGGCAGCTCATGCATGACACCTGCCGTTTGTTGAGGCCATTCGAGGAGGCCACGTTATTTGTCAGTCGCCAGGACTATGGGATGAATAACATCATTCCACTGCTTCATGTCCTGGAACAGATGCTGAAAAATCTGTCTGGGCAGGGGACTGGAGACGTGGCTATAACATCTCGTGGCCACATGAGTCTGGTGGGGACTGAAATGGAGGAGGAGGAGGACATTGGAGCAGAAGCATTGTCTGGTGAAATGAGTGGATTTTCTACCCAGGTGACAAGAGAGGAGGAACAGGAGCAGCTGGAGGAGGTGGATGGAGATGAGGAAGACGAGGCAGATGACCCCCAAGCACCGTGGCAGTATACAGTGGAAATGGAGGCAGGGAGCCCCTCGGAGTCACTTGTGCAGATGGCCCGCAGCATGCTTATTTGCCTGGCTAGTGACAGCCCGAATAGTCAGCATCCGCAGAGAGATGACTTCTGGCTCTCCACCCTATTGGACCCTCGCTACCGGTCCAAAATGGGAGCCTTTTTCCCAGCTATTGAGAGGGAGGACAAACTCAAATACTATAGGGGAAATCCTCCGTACTCAGTTGGCCGCTGCCTATGTGCGGCATCGTCCCTCCTCTGACAGGTCTGACGGGGGGTTCCTCAGCGCTCACGTACTACTGCCGCGGCTGCTGGGGGAAGGTGGGGGGGGGGGGGTAGGAGCAGTACCAGCTCCATCAGGAGTAACCTAAGTCTGGAGTCACTGATGAGCAGCTTCCTTCACCCGCCTAGTGAGGCGGGTATTCGCCAACAGCAGCATCAGGACCTGGAGCAGTCCCTGAAACCAAACAGGTGGTGGCCTACTTGGACAGCACTCTGCCACCCCAGTTAGGAAGATCGCTGGACTACTGGGCAGCCAAACTGGATGTGTGACCGCAACTTGCAGAGTTTGCAGTGGAGAAGCTGTCCTGCCCGGCCAGTAGTGTGGCATCAGAGCGGGTGTTCAGTGCGGCGGGGGCCATCGTTACCCCAAGGAGAACACGCTAGTCCACGGGAAATGTGGAACGACTGACCTTTGTCAAGATGAATCAGGCGTGGATCGGCCAGGATTTCCACACACCAATGCCTTAGGCGTCAGACTACATCAGCCATGACGCCTCACCCAAACTGTGAGAATTGAGTATGGGTTCAAACTACCGGCCTCAGCTACTATGCTGATGCCGCCACCCGACGGATGCCACACCTATGCTGACAGTATCTCCATCTGCCCACCCCCCTCTTTACCAGGGACTGGTATTGCCACCCCCCTCCACACTGTGTCATTGTGCCACTGTCTTACCTCATGCTTCTGTGGCTGCTGCCGTGACCTCCACACTGTGTCATTGTCCCACTCTGTGGCCTACTCCTGTTTTTGCCACCTCCAGAATGTCATTGTGCCACTGCCTGACCTCATGCTGCTGCTGTCGTGACCTACACACTCTGTCATTATGCCACTGTCTAACCTCATGCTGCTGCTGCCGTGACCTCCACACTCTGTCATTGTGCCACTGTCTGACCTCATGCTGCTGCTGTGGCTGCTGCCGTGACCTCCACACTGTGTCATTGTGCCACTCTGTGACCTATTCCTGTTTTTGCCACCTCCAGAATGTCATTGTGCCACTGTCTGACCTCATGCTGCTGTGGCTGCCGCCGTCACCTCCACACTCTGTCACTAATGTTGCCACCTGAGCTCTCAGCTTGTATTTTTCCAGCTTTCTCGGGCATGACTTTATCAGGCTACATTCACCCTTCATTTTTTTGGTCAGTTTTGCCCTCTTAAGTGCCCAGGGAGTTTTATAGTGAAGCGATTCTAAGAGCGGCGGCAGTCATGTGCGTGTCATACTAAAACACAACATTGTATGAAGACCAAACCAAGCTCCCTCTGCATATTTAAGCATGGCACAACGTTCTACAGCACCCTGCAGGCTCTGTGCAGCCTGGAAATAGCTGCTTTTTAATGTGACTTGTGCCGAAGTAATTCGGAACGAAGTTATTTTTTGCCGAGAAATTCGGCGAAGTGAACGAAACGAATTTCGGGAAATTCGCCCATCTCTAATTATAGCTATTTTTTTCACCTACCTGTTCGACGATAGTCTGATGCATGGGGCTGGGACCCCGCACTGTGGGTGTATACTTGCGGTATTAACTTAAGGTGCATCTCGTGTGATTTTGCATGTCTGCACATGTCATTGAGGGCGTTCCTTTCTTCCTCTCATATCTCTTTGCCCCATGTCATGCCATGTGCTCGTGGCCATTTTAGATTCGTTACCACAAAGTTTCTTATTTTTGCTTGCATTGTTGGTTTACAGAAAGTTGTTTCATAATTGGAGGTACACTATAAATGGCAATATGTTGACTGCCGATCTTAACGGTCAACTATGAGCCTATATGAGAAGCTCAACTTAGAATGATGAAAGGCTTTTGTCATACAGTTATAATAAAGATGGGAATTCAGTTCCCTGCAATGTAGAGTACGATAGACAATCAAGTTGGGGGAAGGATTGAGCTAAAGCTGCATTTTTTTTATGAAGCTCTTCTATAAAGTAAGCTGTGGCTTGATAGTGTCCATGTTTCTGAAGGTTTGAGTTGGATCGAACTAGATGATATTCCTTGTGCGTGTGTGTTGCCCCGATTTCCTTGTAAGGTTAGGAGAGAGCTTTCTTGGGCCTTGATTTACACTAATTTTTAACATGTTAGCATGGGATTCATTTTTTAATATTTAGAGATATTGATCATTCAAGAACTTTTCAACATATGGCAATTTATGCTTGAGAAAGGGGCGTAACTTCCCCGAAACGGCGCTGCCTAGGGTAGGCATGTACTGCACGGTCTCCTAACTATCTCTAACTACATCCGAGCGGACGATACTTAGTCTGGTCTGGACTCTGGATTGAATGGCCTCACGGCCACACAGCATTACGATATGAAACCCTCGATCATTCATCCGTAGCACTACTTAGTGCATGGGAACGCTGGACTCCGAGCCACGAGACGGACGCTGAACGGTGCTTACCACAACTAAAATTAAGTATTCCTCTCATAAGAATATACATACCTATAGAGACTTCCGTAGAAATTTGATACGTGTTTGTCTGAAAGGATTTTTAATAATATACAATAAAGACTGTGAAGTTTTATACTATATGTTTGGCCCACTATATCATTTAAAGTGTACTACACAGGGTTGGAGACCTGTGGTGGAGCCTTGAGAGAACTACTAAATAAGTGACATAGTGTTGCAATAAAAAATGTTCTTACCATCATGGATGAGAGTGACAAAATTCTGGTCTATGCTGCCAAAAAAACAAAGTTGAAATTCAAAATAAACTGGATATGCAAGCAGATTGTATTGTTCAACTTTTTGATACAGTAGAACAATTTAAGAATATTTTATAAGATACTGACAACAGATTACACCTATTATAGACCATTAGAAAATACTGTTTATTGTGAATAAAATGTAATATCGCCCCTTTGTAATGTCTCAATAAAAAATGAATGATAGGAGGTACAGCCCTGCACAACAAAGTATAAAACGCTTTAAGGAATTATCCAACGTTATCTAGAATAGACAAAGTAGATGACAATCACAGCCTGGTGGATCAATGTTAGATTGATGGGGATATGACTACTAGAATTCCATATGATCAGCTAGTTAAAAGGGGCACAGTGTTGATATGAGTTACAAATGCTCATACTTGTAATTGCCCTACTTTGAAGAGCGGGGATACAAGGTACTACAGTCTGTAAATACAAAAGTACTTGATTTTGCCCAAGTGCCATTGCCCTTCGATATGCATGGGGCCTAGAGTCAGACCCCTACCTACATAATACTGATGGCCTATCCTAAGGATCGGCCATTCGTTTTATAAAACTGAATAATCCTGTTAAAAACAATTAAATTTATGACAAAAAATAGGATATGGAAAAAAAAAGTTCTTATGTTTAATATAAACATGTATCAATACAAGTAATATGCACATCCTATCTTAACTTGGTTCAAAAGTTCTTATGTTTAATATAAACATGTATCAATACAAGTAATATGCACATCCTATCTAAACTTGGTTCAATGGATTAGGATTACCTATGTGGGGTAAACGGATTTCCATCATCAATATACAAAAAAGGGTTTGTACAGTAACAATACACAAATATTATATTATAGGAGCCAGAAAACAAATTATGGGTTGAGGCCGTTAACAATTTAAAAATTTGGATAACACAAAATTATTCTAACTAATTACTAGTGAATAAAATCGAACCAGGAAATGCAGGCATCACACACCCAGACATCAAGCACCTCCCCATAAAAGCAATTAATTCTAAAATCTAGATTTCAGGTAGAAAACTACTACTTTATGAAAAACCACTCAACCCTGGACCACAAACTTATTTCTAAGGCCAATTTCTTCTAATGTCTGGAGCCTGTGCAGAAAAGAGTAAATGTATTAGAACATAAATCTCCAGGACTTCAAACAGAATTAATTTTAAATTTTTTATTTGACTTTCTACAGTGTTACAATAACAGCTGTTGGGTTTCTGAGTAGTGTTATTCAAATTGTTGTGTAGTGTTATATTCTCCCTATAAAAAAAAATCTAGAAATATGGATCTCTGTTTCAGACTCCATTGATCCAGAATTCTCCCCATAGACATCAGTAGAGTTGGAAAGAATATAATAAGATAGCCACTAAATGGTTCCATACTTTTATATTCACTTCTATACTGAAAATGCTGATCTGTATTTTTTACTTTGCTGGTTGTACATTTGTCCCAAAAGATTTTCAAGGCACTAATTCACCAAATAATCAAAAAAAGCAAATACTACCTAAAAGGGGTTCTCCAGCAAAAGAAGAAAACTAAGTAGGTAAACTACATGTCATAATGAAAAAATTCATAAATAACTTTAATTAGAAAAGTCTGTCAGTTTTATCTAGGGGATAATCATTATAGAAGAACAAAATGGTCTCCGGGCTCTTCCTCAGCTGAAACCTGTCCCACAGGCAGTAGAACAAGCTTTATGAGTTACTTCCTGGTTATGCTGAGTGATATCACTGAGCTGAACTGACAGACTTGTGGTATGAGGGACAGCTCTGCAGAGTAGAAAGGAGACTGAGGGCTGTACACACACCACATATATACAGGGCTGTATTTATAGGTCATGCTGCCCTAGGCACTAAACCTGAATACGCCCCCATTAACAATTTGCATTACCACGCCCCTTTCATATCATGTCACACCCCTTTGCAAAAGCCACGCCCACTATAACTATGTAACGGCTCTAGAAGAAAGCTAATTGAAGGGTTAGCTGTTACCCAGCTTTCCTAGACATTGGATAGCCTATTCAGCATCCAGGAGAGCTGGGAGATACCACCAAACTGTATAACGCCAAACTGTATAACGCCAAACTGTGCCTTAACATAAACCTCTACACTACAACCAATATTTCCATCATACAATGACCATATAGTGGAAGACACCAGTGTACACAGGCTCTGCAGACTGTATATTACCTCCATACAGTGACCATATAGTGGTAGACACCAGTGTACACAGGCTCTGCAGACTGTATATGAACTCCATACGGTGTCCATATAGTGGTAGACACCAGTGTACACTGGCTCTGCAGACTGTATATTACCTCAATACAGTGACCATATAGTGGTAGACACCAGTGTACACTGGCTCTGCAGACTGTATATTACCTCCATTAAAAGTGACCATATAGTGGTAGACACCAGTGTACACAGGCTCTGAAGACTATATATTACCCCCATATAGTGACCATATAGTGGTAGACACCAGTGTACACAGGCTCTACAGACTATATATTACCCCCATACAGTGTCCATATAGTGGTAGATATCAGTGTACACAGGCTCTGCAGACTGTATATTAACGCCATACAGAGACCATATAGTGGTAGACATCAGTGTGCACAGGCTCTGCAGACTGTATATTTCCTCCATACAGTGACCATATAGTAGTATAGAAGTATACGTCCTCGGCACTCCCGGTCCTAGGAGGGTGCACACCCCCAAAAAATTTGTACGTAAAAAGAAAAATGGGATGCACTCCAATCATAGAATTTTTTATTTTTAAATTTTTATTTTCTGCAAAAGCTTTAATAGTTCCAAAAATGACAAATATAAAAGCCGACTTCAATTATATTGATCCATACATATTATAGCATTGATTCTAGAAGTAAGACGTTTCGATCTGATTTAGATCTTTTTCAATAGAATCTAAACAATTAAAAGATTAAAAACAAATGTTAGTAACTAAAAACAAACAAAAATTAGTCATATTAGAACATCAAGGGTTTTGCTGTTTCTTACCCATCCTTTTAAATATCATTCATTTTCCTAAGATCTATCTTTAACGGACCTAATAATGGCAAAATATATACAAATCACAAAAATTGCATATACAAAACATATATATATGTGTACAGAATATTAACAGGAAATTACATATAAAATCCATCTCAATCCTATAGTAATTATAATTCATCATACATTTAGAATTTGATCAGTACTATCAAAATCATCAAATCAATACTACACTGTCCTAATCGAGAAAAGTTTAAATTTTGTATATATCAATTAAGCAAAATATGTGATAATCAAAAGTTGTAATAATCAAAAAAAGCCACTAGATGTCACTCCCCAATCATAACAGTCAGGCAAAACTGTGATAAATGTAAATGAATATATTCACAATAAGCACATTCTCAACGATAGTAATGCTAATAATAGGACTACCGTGTCTCCAAAATATCACAGAGAGATGTGTAATTTCACCTATAAACATTTAGACCAACGCTGACACTCACCGTCACATGTGTCCGCAAAAGGGAAGTCGGCACGAATCCACAAATCTATCGCGCGAGACTATATAGGTCTCGCGCACGCGCAACAAGTGCCCAGGTCCGGGATGAACTCCACGGACTCAGAGCGTACAAGTGCGCATGCGCGGTCCACATACAGACCATATACAGCGATCCCTGATCTAGTCTACCAATATGAGACCAGACCAGAAGATCACTATCCAGAACAGATATTGAAAAAAGTTTCTTTTACAATCCCACAATACTTAAACATCCCAAGATTATAATTTATCATAAATCATTAGATATAAACCTGTATAAAGACATAACATTATCCACCAGGATGATAATATATATGTACACATAGGACGGTGAGAGCCTGCCGATCACATGAACAAAGGAGGGTGGGGGGGGACATATTTCCTGTCAAATTCCTACCAGAAATATATATATTTCAGTGGTCTTGACACTTGGATAGAGTTATGTCGCCCTTGATCCGCTATACCCGATCCTTCATTCTGGATACCACTGATTTCCTTGAGAAATTGAGAAGTGTATCGTTTGAGGGACAGAATTTTTTCCTCGTGACTCTAGACGTGGATAGTCTATACACGTCTATAGACCATGAGAAAGGTATCAAAGCCACTAAGAGTTTATTGGAAAAATGGTCTGACCTTGATGTTCAACAACAAGAATTTTGTCTTGAATTAATTCGGATTATTCTGGAGGAAAACTTTTTTCTATTTGGAGATGATTTCTATAAACAAAAGAGGGGAACCGCCATGGGTTCGAATATGGCCCCCCCATATGCAAATGCCTATATGTCTGATATTGAAGAAACTTATGTTTATACCAACTGTTTATTCCAACAATATGGGAAGCTTTGGTTGCGTTTTATAGATGACATATTTTGCATATGGGGTAGCCCAGAACTCACTATACATGAATTTCTTGAAACCCTAAATGGCATATATACTGAGTTGAAATTCACTCTTCATTGCAGTGAAACTCAGGTGAGTTTTTTAGATACATTGATTATCAGGGACCCAGACGGTTCTCTTCAAGTGGATCTATTCCGTAAACAAACTGACAGGAATAGCCTATTAGAGTTTAAAAGTAACCATCCAAAGGCAGTTAAAAGAGCACTTCCCAAATCTCAATTTAAACGTATTGAAAGAATAGTTTCTAGTGAAGAGACTCATGAAACTCGCTTTAACGAAATGTGTGAGAAATTTAGTCAGAGAGGGTACCCAAAACCATTATTAGAGGAAGAAAGATTGAAATTGGAGACTCTAGATCAAAAAAGAAAAGATAAAAATAGTCTAAAGAGGCGGGCATGTGTCAAAAACATTTCATACGTTTTTGGTGAGAATTCAGGACGCCATTCGTAAAAATTGGTCACTATTGGGACAAGCATATCCAGAGATAGAGGAATTTATGCTACCTCCTTTGAGTTGTTACAAAAGATCACCGAACCTACGCGATAAAATCATCCGTGCTGATGTGGGGAGTCTAATAAAGACCCCGCAACAAACTTTTCTACAGACAGCCAGACTGGGTACTTACCCGTGTCTGAGCTGTTCACAATGCTCTAATGTTATTAAGAGGGATTATATCACTCATCCCCATACCGGAAAAAGGATTAAGATAAAGAATTTTTTCACATGCTCACATGCAACTCCGATTTGTGGTGTATGTCATTAAATGCCCGTGCGGTCTCGCATACGTTGGGGAGACTACCCAGCGTGTGCGAGACCGTATTGCTAACACAAGTCAACCAATTAGATTGAAAGAAATTATTGTTACCCATTCCATCTCACTTTATTGAGAAAAACACAATGTCCCACAATTGCGATCTGGTAGTGGTTAGTCCACCGCTGCGACGTGGTGGCGATCGAGTAAAATTGTTAAAACAAAAAGAATCATACTGGATGTATCATCTGGATACTCTGTATCCTAAAGGTATGAATAGGGATTTTGACTTTGGTATCAACTTATGAACTGTGTTTTTGGATTTATTTCCTTAAAAAAACATGGGATTTCTTGTTGTTCTATACATGTCAAGACCACTGAAATATATATATTTCTGGTAGGAATTTGGGTAGAATATTTCCCCCCCCCCCCCCCTTTGTTCATTTGATCGGCAGGCTCTCAAACCCTCCTATGTGTACATATATATTATCATCCCGGGGGGATAATGTTATGTCTTTATACCCGGTTTATATCTAATGATTTTGATAAATTAATTTTAAACTTGGGATGTTTAAGTATTTGGGGATTGTAAAAGAAACTTTTTTCAATATCTGTTCTGGATAGTGATCTTCTGGTCTGGTCTCATAGTGGTAGACTAGTTCCGGGATCGCTGTATATGGTCTGTATGTGGACCGCGCATGCGCACTTGTACGCTCTGAGTCCGTGGAGTTCATCCCGGACCTGGGCACTTGTTGCGCGTGCGCAAGACCTATATAGTCTCGCGCCATAGATTGTGGATTCGTGCCGACTTCCCTTTTGCGGACACATGTGACGGCGAGTGTCAGCGTTGGTCTAAATGTTTATAGGTGAAATTACACATCTCTCTGTGATATTTTGGCGAACCCCGGTAGTCCATTATTAAACATTACTACGTTGAGAATGTGCTTATTGTGAATATTTTTAATTTACATTTATCACAGTTTTGCCTGACTGTTATGATTGGGGAGTGCCATCTATTGGCTTTTTTTGATTATTACAACTTTTGATTATCACATATTTTGCTTAATTGATATATACAAAATTTAAACTTTTCTCGATTAGGACAGTGTACAGTCATGGCCAGAAGTTTTGAGAATGACACAAATATTCTATTTTCACATGATCTGTTGCCCTCTGGTTTTTATGTGTGTTTGTCAGAGGTTTTTATCACATACAGAAATACAAGTGCAATCATATTATGATTAAAAATATTTATTGACAGTTAGAATGAGTTAATGCACAAGTCAATATTGCAGTGTTGACCCTT
This sequence comes from Phyllomedusa bahiana, assembly GCA_025379985.1. NCBI lineage: Eukaryota > Metazoa > Chordata > Amphibia > Anura > Hylidae > Phyllomedusa > Phyllomedusa bahiana. The sequence continues at coordinate 28,528 of JAODAL010019907.1, read as the reverse complement.
CTTCTTCAGGACCTCTGCAATTCTCCCTGGCATGCTCTCAATCAACTTCTGTAGCAAATCCTGACGGATAGCAGTCCATTCTTGCACAATCAATGCTTGCATTTTGTCACAATTTGTTGGTTTTTGTTTGTCCACCCGTCTCTTGATGATTGACCACAAGTTCTCAATGGGATTAAGTTCTGGGGAGTTTCCAAGCCATGGACCCAAAATCTCTGTTTTGTTCCCTGAGCCATTTACTTATCACCTTTGCTTTATGGCAAGGTGCTCCATCATGCTGGAAAAGGCATTGTTGATCACCAAACTGCTCTTGGACGGTTGGGAGAAGTTGCTCCTGGAGGACATTCTGGTACCATTCTTTATTCATGGATGTGTTTTTAGGCAAGACTGTTAGAGAGCCGATTCCCTTGGCTGAGAAGCAACCCCACACATGGTTTCTGGATGCTTTACAGTTGGCATGAGACAAGACTGGTGGTATCACTCACCTTGTTTTCTCCGAACAAGCTGTTTTCCAGATGTTCCAAACATTCGGAAAGGGGATTCATCAGAGAAAATTACTTTACCCCAGTCCTCAGCAGTCCACTCCCTGTACCTTTGGCAGAATATCAGTCTGTCCCTGATGTTTTTTCTGGAGAGAAGTGGCTTCTTTGCTGCCCTCCTTGACACCAGGCCTTGCTCCATGAGTCTCTGCCTCACAGTGCGTGCAGATGCACTCACACCTGCCTGCTGCCATTCCTGAGCAAGCTCTGCACTGCTGGTAGCCCATTCCGAAGCTGAAACACTTTTAAGAGACGGTCCTGGCGCTTGCTGGTCTTTCTAGTGCGCCCTGGAGCCTTTTTGGCAACAATGGAACCTCTCTCCTTGAATTCCTTGATGATGCGATAGATTGTTGACTGAGGTGCAATCTTTCTAGCTGCGATACTCTTTCCTGTTAGGCCAGTTTTGTGCAGTGCAATGATGACTGCACGTGTTTCTTTAGAGATAACCATGGTTAACAGAAGAGAAACAATGATGCCAAGCACCAGCCTCCTTTTAAAGTGTCAGTGGTGTGATTCTACTTAATCATGACAGATTGATCTCCAGCCCTGTCCTCATCAACACCCACACCTGTGTTAATGGAGCAATCACTGAAACATGTTAGCTGGTCCTTTTAAGGCAGGCCTGCAATGAAGTTGAAATGTGTTTTGGGGGAAAGAGTTCATTTTCTAGGCAACTATTGACTTTGCAATTAATTGCCGTTAAGCTGATCACTCTTTATAACATTCTGGAGTATATGCAAATTGCCATTAGAAAACCTGATGCAGTAGACATTGTAAAAATTAACATTTGTATCATTCTCAAAACTTTTGGCCATGACTGTAGTATTGATTTGATGATTTTGATAGTACTGATCAAATTCTAAATGTATGATGAATTATAATTACTATAGGATTGAGATGGATTTTATATGTAATTTCCTGTTAATATTCTGTACACATATATATGTTTTGTATATGCAATTTTTGTGATTTGTATATATTTTGCCATTATTAGGTCCATTAAAGATAGATCTTGGGAAAATGAATGATATTTAAAAGGATGGGTAAGAAACAGCAAAACCCTTGATGTTCTAATATGACTAATTTTTGTTTGTTTTTAGTTACTAACATTTGTTTTTAATCTTTTAATTGTTTAGATTCTATTGAAAAAGATCCAAATCAGATCAACACGTCTTACTTCTAGAATCAATGCTATAATATGTATGGATCAATATAATTGAAGTCGGCTTTTATATTTGTCATTTTTGGAACTATTAAAGCTTTTGCAGAAAATAAAAATGTAAAAAAATTCTATGATTGGAGTGCATCCCATTTTTCTTTTTACGTACCATATAGTAGTAGACACCAGTGCACACAGGCTCTGCAGACTGTATATTACCTCCATACAGTGACCATATAGTGGTAGACACCAGTGTACACAGGCTCTGCAGACTGTATATTACCACCAAACAGTGACCATATAATGGTAGACACCAGTGTACACAGGCTCTGCAGACTGTATATTACCTCCATACAGAGAACATACAGTGGTAGACACCCTTAGGGCGCATCCCCACGGCATAGAACAAAAACCGGCCGGTATTTGTCCTGTTTTGCGCCCGTCCCCATGGCCGTGGGAGGGGGGGGGGCTTTTCTCCGCGGTGAGCAGAGAGATGCCCTCCCCCCTCCCATTGAGACGCACAGATTCCGTCCGAAAACCGGACGAAGAATGTGCTTGCTCAATGTTTTGCTGGCGACAAAACTGCCCGACGGAAAACCTGTACAGTGGGGACTGCTGCACGGGTTTTCCATAGAGCACCATTGTGCTCATTTTCGGCCGTTTTTCAGGCGGTCTGAAAAACCGCAAACCAGCTGAAAAACCGGCCCAAAACCCCGTGCCGTGGGGAAATGGCCTTAGTGCAATGCACCTGTAGTACAGTGCGCGAATACAGTAATTTATACCTCTCACTGAAAGCTATGATTAGCTGCCGTTTTCCCCAATGTGTACTGTGCGCTGGAAGAAAAGTGACATGTAAAAGTCTATGGGAGTCGGCACCCACCGTTCTAGAAGTACACGCCGGCCAGCACATGCTTCTAAAGTACAGCACATCACTATATGCTGCAAGACGCCAGGAAAAGCAGGTAGGATAACACAGGATAGGCTTAGATACCCAACACCAGCAGGTAGGATAACACAGGATAAGATTAGATACCGAACGCCACCAGGTAGAATAACACAGAATATAAATCCTAAAACCCCATGTCTCTGACCCTGACCCCTCCCAACAACCCAAATCTCTCCCCCTCCTCCCCGCAACCCAAATGTCTCTCACCCCCTCCCCCAGCACCCTACATCATGTTACCCCCCAGCATACCACATCATGTCACCCCCCAGCATCCCACATCATGTCACCCCCCCAGCATCCCACCCCACATGCCACCACACATCATCCCATCCCACCCATCATGCCACCCCACATCATTCCACAGCATCATACATCATGCCACCCCACATCATCCCATCCCCACATCATCCCACCCCACCCCACATCATCCCACCCTGCAGCATGCCACCCCGCATCACCGCATCATCCCACCCTGCAGCATCCCACCCTGCAGCATCCCACCCCACAGCATCCCACCCCACATCATCCCATCCCACCCGACATCATCCCACCCCGCATCATCCCACCCCGCATCATCCCACCCCGCAGCATCCTACCCCACAGCATCCCACCCCACAGCATCCCACCCCACCCCGCATCATGCCACCCCACAGCATCCCATCCCACCCCAACCGGGCCCCAGCATGTCTCTCACTCCCTCTCCTCCCCCCCTCATTCACTTACCTCTCCTGCAGGGACCCGAGGAGAACTCTTCTCTTCCTGTTCTCCCTGTGCTGTGGAGGAGTGGGCGGGGCATCGCTGCCCTGCTCTCTCTCTGGCAGCTTCTGACTACAGCTGCACACTCTGCTGGGGAGAGAGAGAGGGCGGAGCTGCGCTGCTCCGCTCCTTTCCCAACAGCCGTTGCCACCAATGTAAAGGCAGCCGCCGGCGCCGCTGACCCCCCCCCCCTTTCCCCGCCGTCCGGGGGAGAAGGGGGGGTGGGGGGGGGGTTGGAGGAGCGGTCTGGGGCAAAAAAAAAAGTGAAAAAAACCAACAAAAAACACATTAACCTCCTGCTATGCCACCGCCTTAAAGGTGCCGCCCCAGGCACCCGCCCACGGGTGCCTAGTGGGAAATACGGCCCTGCATATATTATATATATATATATATATACACACACACTCACCGGCCACTTTATTAGGTACACCTGTCCAACTGCTCGTTAACACTTAATTTCTAATCAGCCAATCACATGGCGGCAACTCAGTGCATTTAGGCATGTAGACATGGTCAAGACAATCTCCTGCAGTTCAAACCGAGCATCAGTATGGGGAAGAAAGGTGATTTGAGTGCCTTTGAACGTGGCATGGTTGTTGGTGCCAGAAGGGCTGGTCTGAGTATTTCAGAAACTGCTGATCTCCTGGGATTTTCACGCACAACCAGCTCTAGGGTTTACAGAGAATGGTCCGAAAAAGAAAAAACATCCAGGTGAGCGGCAGTCCTGTGGGCGGAAAATGCCTTGTTTGATGCCAGAGGTCAAAGGAGAATGGGCAGACTGGTTCGAGCTGATAGAAAGGCAACAGTGACTCAAATAGCCACCCGTTTCAACCAAGGTAGGCAAAAGGGCATCTCTGAACGCACATAGGGCGAATTTTAAAGGGAGGGGCTACACACAAAGACCACACCGGGGTGCCACTCCTTTCACAAAAACGAAAACGGGCTCCATTTCCCCAAGCTCTGGGGAAATTGGACGTAAAGTTTGGAAAAACGTTCCTGGTTTTTGGGGTTTCCCCTTTCTGCGCGACATTTGGATGGTGGGTCAGATTTGGCGTCAACAACATAAAAGCATGGACCTTTCCCCTTGTATCAAGGGTTCAGGCTGGGGTGTGGTGTTGGGGGTGGGGAATATTTTCTTGGCACTCTTTGGGCCCTTGGGACCAATTGAGCTCTTGCAACACCTTGTGGAATCTATCCAACGAAAAAAATTAGGAGTTTAAGGCAAAAGGGGTCCAACCCGTTTCTAGCTGGTGTACCTAATAAAGTGCCGGTGATTTTGTGTTAAAAATTATATATAAATATTATTATATATTTTATAATTAATTTATAAAAAGTGTATATAGAATCTGTACTCAGTGAGAGGGAAACGGCTGTTGTGGGGCATCGTTTTTAGAGAGGGGGGCTAGCAAAATGTAGCTCCACCACTAGCCCATTTGGGGGAAATAGCCAAAATGGGGATATTAGAAAAAAACAGCGCGTAAGGGGTTCACACCCGGGTTGTGACAGATAATTACTGCTTATCTGTACTATTACTGCACTGTATGTTCTTATTTTTTGGGGTTTCTCACACAACCCCTTTAAGGGCTCACTGAAACATCTGTATATTGGATCCTTAACCCCTTAACGACCCTGGGCGTATGAGTACATCCCAGGGCCGCTAACGGGCTTTGCAGGGGGATCGCTCCGCAAACCCCCCCAAGCCCCCGACACCCGGGGAGACACCGCGGGCAAAAATTTGGGCCCGGGTCTGACTGAATCATTGGTGCCGCACACCCATCTTACGGTCATCGGCATACGAGCCGATCCGACGACCGGACGCAGTGGTGAGGAGTCCTGTGAAGGCTCCCGTCACTTAGATTTCCAGTTTGCCCCACTTCTGGCCGTAGACAGGAAGTGGGAAAACCGCCATCTTTGTACACCCTAATGCATTGCCTATGCATAGGCTGTATTAACAATCGTGCCCCCTAGTGGTCAAGCACCATAGGGGTCTAAATGTTACAGTAAAAAAAAAAAAAAAAAAAGTTTTAAAGTACAAAAAAAAAGTATTAAAAGTTCAAATCACCCCCCTTTCCCCATTATACAAATAAAATCATTAAAATAATAAAAACGTTACACATATTTGGTATCGCCGCATCCGAAAAAGTCCGATCTATAAAAATAACATCATTAATCCCGTACGCTGAACACCGTAGAAGAAAAAAAATTCCAAACGCCAAAATTGCGTTTTTTGGTCATTTTACGTCACTCAAAAAATGGAATAAAAATGATCAAAAAAGTCGCATGCATTCCAAACTGCTAGCAATAAAAAGTACACTTCAGCCCGCAAAAAATGCCCCCCTCACTGACGTCCGTAGGTGTTAGTACAAAAAAGTTATTGCTCGCACAAAATGGCACCATGGCGCAAATTTCAAAAATAGAAAATGTTTGGAATTTTTTTACGGTACCAAAACATAACGGAAACCCTACATGTTTGGTATTACCGGATGCGTAACAACCTGTAGAATACATATAACACATTATATTTACCCAGAAACATGGCGAAAATCCGTTTTTTTTTCGCAATTTGTCCCACTTGGAATTTTTTTGCGGTTTCCCAGTATATTCTATAGTATATTGAATAACACCATTACAAAGTACATCTTGTCCCACAAAATAAAAGCCCTCATGTGTCTATGTAGGTGGAAAAATAAAGTTATGGCTTTCAGAAGGCGAGGAGGGAAAAACGAACATTTAACCAAAAAAAAACGCCGGGTCCTTAAGGGGTTAAAGACACAGCACGTTTTGACCTCCCTGACAGAGCCCCATTTTTTTAAATCTGACAGGTGTCACTATGTGGGAATAACGTTTTGATACTTTTACCTATTCATGTGATTCAGAGATTGTTTTCTCGTGACACATTGTGATATAAGTTAGTAGTAATTATTGGTCCACACAATCCGTGTTTATTTGTGACAAATATAAAAATATCGTGAATTTTGAAAAATTTGCCATTTTCAAACTTCAAAAATTTCTGCGTGTAAGACAGATCGTTCTTCCACTCAAAATAGTTTAAAGGGAACCTGTCACATAGATTTTGCCTCCCTTGCTAAGGGCAGCACAAGCTAGTGTCAGACCTGCTGTTTCCATCGCTGTGTCCCTTATTCTGTAAGATGCTGGAGTTTTAGAGCATTTATCCCTCAGTCTTATTCATGAGTAGGTGTTAGCTCCACCCACCAAAGGCTAGCTCCGTCCACTGACAGTTATTCACATGTTTCTACCTATTCAAACGAATAGGTTTGTCAGTTGAGGTGGGCGGGGCTAGCCTCCGGTGGGCGGGGTTTGAACAAAAACCGACTCTCTGAAGGACTCTTCGAATGACTCTTCTGGCTGAAAACTGCAGATTTGAGCATTAAATACATGAAAACTACAGCATCTTACTGAATAAGGGACACAGCGATGGAAACAGCAGGACTGACACTAACTTGTGCTGCCCTCAGCCAGGGGGGCAAAAACTATGTGACAGGTTCTCTTTAACTAGCATCTACCATGTGTATGCTGTAGGTTGGTATCATTTTTTAAATGTCTATTTTTTTTTTTACAACATTAGGGGGCTTAGAAATTACCGTATATTCTCGTGTATAAGCCGACCCGAGTATAATCCGAGGCACCTACTTTTGCCACAAAAAAAACGGGAAAATTTAAAAAAATAAAAAGATACCAATAAAATTACATAGGGAGGTATATGTCCCCCATAGGCAGGTTATAGACAGGTTTATGTCCCCATAAGTAGTTATAGGCAGGGTTATGCCCCCATAGGTAGTTATAGGCAGGGTCATGCCCCCAAAGGTAGTTATAGGCAGGGTCATGCCCCCATAGGTAGCTATAGGCAGGGTCATGTCCCCATAGGTAGCTATAGGCAGGGTCATGTCCCTATAGGCAGCTATAGGCAGGGTCATGTCCCCATAGGCAGCTATAGGCAGGGTCATGTCCCCATAGGCAGCTATAGGCAGGCTATAGGCAGTCATGTCCCCATAGGTAGCTATAGGCAGGGTTTAGGCAGTCATGTCCCCAAGGATGAAGCTATAGGCAGCATGTCCCCATAGCAGCTATAGGCAGTCATGTCCCCATAGGCAGGCTATAGCAGTCATATCCCCATAGGCTGGTATAGGCAGCATGTCCCCATAGGCTGGTATAGGCAGCCATGTCCCCATAGGCTGGTATAGGCAGCCATGTCCCCATAGGCTGGTATAGGCAGCCGTGTCCCCATAGGCTGGTATAGGCAGGCTATAGGCAGGGTTATTAAAAAAAAAAAAATACAAGTACAGTACTCACCTTGGTTCCTCGCTGATCCGCCTCCCTGCTCCGCCTCCCGGCCACTCTATCTTCTTGCCAGCACAGGGCGCGCGACGTCATCAAGCCGTGCAGGCAGCGTGATGACGCGCGCTGCCTGTGCCGGAAACTCCAGACAGCCGCGAGTTTGCGGCTGTACGGAGTGCACTGCGGAGCAGGGAGCGCTCGCTCTCTGCTCCGCGGTGCCATCTCTTCACTTGTGTGCGCTCCATGTGGAGTCGCATACAGGGGAAGAGATAGCCAACAGCGCCCAGGCCACGGAAGTGCCCGGAGGCTGTCAGCTGTACTCGACAATCAGCTATATGCGCTCCCTGAGGAGTTGCATATAGCTTGTCCATGCCGGCGCCCGGCCGTCGCGGCGCCCGAGCGCCGACAGTGACTCGTGTATAAGCCGAGGTCGGATTTTTCAGCACATTTTTTGTGCTGAAAAACTCGGCTTATACTCGAGTATATACGGTAAGAAGTAATTTTTCACATTTTGAACAAAATTTGCAGCATTAATATTTTTAAAGACCAAGCAAGCTCTGATGTGGCTTTGAGGGGCCTGTACGTTAGATACCCTCAAATTCCTCCATATACGAAACTAGACCCCTTAAAGTATTCAAAACAGCATTTAGGAAGTTTAACAACCCATTAAGTGTCTCACAGAAATTAAAGCAAAGTAGATGTGAAATTTCACTTTTTTTGCAGATTTTTATCCATTATTCACTGTAAGACGGCAGATATGACCAGGGAAATCGTTACAAAGATCATGTCTCAAATTATGGGGACAGTAAAAATAAGCACTTTTATAATTGGGTTGCATTACCTCGGTCACGGGTTTTAGCAGATATAAGCATCTCTGTAAAACTTCTTTTTATTTCTGCTGTTGCTGGTCAGAACGCCCCCTTGGTGATTCTCGCACCCTAACACGCCCCCTGCACTGTGATTGGCTGGCTGACATTTCATTCAGCCTGTTGGGATACGCCCCTAGACAGGAAACGCCCCGGCCACGCCCCCTGCACTGTGATTGGCTGCCTGCACACTCTGTTTTTACTCCCCTCTGAGCTGTTAAAATCGATACTTTTTAAGCGGCTTTTGCCAAGAGGTTGATTCACCTCCTCATAGATCCAGTCCTTAAAGGGGATTTGCCAAGAGACCATTTAGGTAGGTCTCTCCTTAGTACAGGCAGAATGTCAACAAAACACCGCGCAGGGGAGCGGGCGGGGGAGGGGGGGGGATGGGATGAGTGAGGAGTGAGGAATCCAAGGGATGTCTCAAAACTTAAGTGAAAATAATAAACGGTACAAGATTTGGATTCTCAATACAGCAGACAAAAGGCTCATACACTGCACTGTCAGGAGCCTTATCTGCTAAGATGCTAATGTAATGTAAACAAAAATCACGGAGCTGAAAGAGAGAGACGCACACAGACAGAGAACGAGCTGCATAAGCTGCTGCTCCTGTGACATGTTCACTGAAATAAGCAAACTATAACTTGTGAATTCTATATCCCAAAAGAAACACCTATTCAAACACATCAGCTTGAAAGCTTCTTCATGTTGTCTGTCCATCAGATAAAGCAGGTATCTAATCACACTAAAAGCTAGTTTATTCTGTATACAAAAAAAACATATTGCTACCCGGTCCCTTAAAAACTTCTGCAGCTCAGTCTCATCAGATAAGAAGCTCTCCTGCGCAAGCCCGTCCAGCTCTTGTCAGGTCGTATCTAATAGACTCTTTGAAGTAACCAATGCATGTAAGGAAGGCTGTAGCTCTCTCAGACTGCAATTTTTGTAATCACATATATTTAGAAAAGTGATTAAAAACCCATTTTGGAGGATCCCACGTCAACATTACATCGTGGCAAAACCCCTTTAAGCTGCTACTTGGAAAAGGCGTTCTGTTCCTCAGATCGAATGTATCTAATGCAAGACAGAGGTTGGGAGTTCAAGCCCCATCAGTAGTTTTTTTTTTTTTTCTTTAAAATTTGTACACATATGTAAAGATATGAAAATATATGTGTAGACATCTATAATTTTATTCATATACACACACACACACACACACACACAAAGCTCCCCTATACAGTGTCCTATCCTTGCAGTCACAACAAGCACTTCCAACATACGTAAATAAATGCATTATATTCTGGGGATGAGACATGATTATAGGGAGCCCTGTATGTGTATATATATATACAATATAGAGATTAACATACATTTTTTTAGGTCTCTCTACATATGTGTAGAATTTAGGGGGGAAAAAATATCCCCTGTGAGGGACTAGAACTCCAAACCCCTTCGTTGTAAAAAGCAATAGTCTACCACTGCTCTACCTCTGCACCACCACCCAAGTTAGTTACAAGCTGAGCGGGTGCCTTCTCTCAAAGCTGTTTTGCTTCTCCCACCCATTTTTTTCACTCACATGTCACTGACAGGAAGCAGAGATCTTTACTTGAAGCTGATATTTGTAGTTGAGTAAAGATCTCTGCCTGTTTCAGTACAATTTTGGATGAACACCACAAGAAGTAACAGCTGCTGGCTTTAAGTTGAGTGTAAACTAAGACATATGACAGGTGCTTGCTGGAGTTTGAGCCTCAAGGCTGCAACATAAGCAGGCAGGGCTACAGAGCTGTTATATCCAGACAACCTTCTGCATCCCCTGCTTTAAACAAAATGATGATGTCACAGTTCTTCAGTGCGGGTAGACACGCCTCCTTTTGGGGGAGAGACAAAGCCTGCTGACAGGAGAGACACCCCCCCGGATTTCAAACTCAATCTGAGAAAATTAGCTGAACAGCACGAGCAGCTCAAACGATAACACCCCTTTAATATTGATTCCCCCAATTCTGCGGTTTTTAGAGATATCCAAAATGTGGCTCTAGTGTGCTATTTAGCTCAACCGCAAGCCACAGAGTAGGAGAAGCACCTACCAGAAATTGGGTTCTCATTTTCATTACGATTTTCTTTAGGCGTCATTACAGGTGCTAAAACTTAATAAACATCCCTAAAAAAAAAGCATATTAAAAACATCACAAGGAATATATCCAGGGGTGCAGTGAGTACATCGACCCCACAGCTTTTCAGAAATGTTTTTAGCAAAATTAAAACTTTTTTTCCAACAATCTGCAATTTTAGCTGAAGATTTTTCATTTTTACAAGGAATCCTAGAACAAAAGCACCCCAAAATTTGTTACACAATTTCTTCAAAGTTTGGCAATACCCTATATGTGGGTGTAAATTGCTGATTGGAGGCATGGCAAGGCGTACAAGGGAAGGAGCACTATTTGGCTTTTGGAACGCAGCTTTTGGTGGGTACCAGGTCGCATTTGCCAAGCCCTCACGGTACCCGAACAGCTGAAACTTAGAAGTCACCCCCATTGAGATTTAACACCCCCTAATGTATCTCATCTAGGGGTGTATTATGCATTTTGAGTGCACAGGTAATCCATAGTTGTGTTAGCATTGGGCCATGAAAATAGGGGTGGGGGGGAGTGCAGGGAGTGGGAAAGCTGTTTTTTGGGCTTCAATTTTACAGGATAACTTTACTATGCAGATTGGTACAATTATAACATACATTTTATATAGTTTTTTATGTTTTATTACTTTTACACAATAGAAATTAGTTTATAAAAAATTGCATTTTTTGTCCCTAAGCCATAAACTTTTTTATTTCTTGTACAAGGGGCCGATTTTAAAGGGCTTATTTCTTTTATGGGATGAGTTGACGTTTTTATTGGTGCCATTATAGGGTTCATATGATGCTTTGATCGTTTTTTATTAAGGTTTTTGTGATGCGTTTTGAACAGTAGTTTTTTATCTTTTACAGCAGTCACCGAGTGATATAAATAACATGCTAGGTTTACTCAGCTGGTTGATACGATTGCAGTGATAACCAATTTCTATATTTTTTATGTTTTACTGCTTGTACATAATAAAAACACTTATTCAAAAAGGAAAACATTTTTGCATCGCTATAGTATGAGAGCCGTAACTTTTTAATTTTTTCGTATACACAGTTGCGTATGGCATGCTTTTTGCGGAATGAGTTGACATTTTTATTGGTATCATTTTTGTGGAGAGAAGGCTTTTTGATTTTAAATCCGTTTTTTTGGAAGCCAGGGTGAAGAAAATACTGCAACCCTGGTTGTTTTTTTTATTTTTAACAGCGCTCACCTTGCAGTATACGTGACAAGTTAGTTTTACTCTATGCATCGATATGATTAGGGTGATAACCAATTTATATAGTTTTTGTTATTCTGAAGCAATAAAAAAAGTGTTTTTATTATGCAAAGCAATATTTATGCATCAATATCTCCTGATAGCCATAAATATTTTATTTTTACATATACAGAGCAGTGTAAGGGCTTTTGTTTTGCAGGATGGACTGACGTTTTCATTGGTTCTACTTTGGCATTTATATGAGATTTTGATCACTTTTTATTCCATTTTATGTGCTGTACGATAAATGGAAAAAAAAAATCACAATTCTTTGACTTTTTTGAGGGGTTATCTTTACGACATTCACTGTGCAGGTTAAAAAACATGACAGATTTATTGGGTAGGTAGTTGCTCATATGACGATAACATTTTATTTTTTATCTTTTTTGGGGTGTATACATGTTTTTATTTTATTTTGTGTGTCTTTTATTCACTATTCTTTTACTTTTCCCCATAAGGGACTTGTAACAGTGATCTTCAGATCACTGATACAATGGAGAACAGTACATAGCAGTAATCCTCTCCCTAGATAACATCTATTGTAACAACCCTCCTGCTGCTACACAGCTTCTTTTTTATCCTGCTCGTTATTTTTTAATGGTCGTATTTTGCAACATGCTCTGAAAAACGGCAGAACAGGGCAGAATATTTACTACAGGAGTCTATGGAAAGCGCCGGACGTCATGTGGCGCAATGTTGGGCGCGTTTTCGCTGCGTTTTTTGCCGTGATTTTACAATGAAAACCCTCCCAGAGACCCAAGTTACACCTAACAAACGGTTAATCCTTATCAAATTTGCATACAAGTGTCTGATGTTCCTTTTTTGTAATAAAATGATCATGCTTTGGTCGCTAACGATTTTTGCGCAATTCATATTTTTTTTAGCTAAAAATAAGTTTTTTACAGATTTTGGCATCAGAATCTTTTTTTTTTACAGATTTTGATGCTAAAATCCTTTCTAAACATATTTGGGCGCTAATAAAGCTATCTCCTACTGACGCTGAAAATACGTTTTTTATGGATTTTGGCGCCGGAATCCGTTTTTTTACGGATTCTGGTGTTAAAATCCTTTTCTTTACATATTTTGGCTCTAATAATGTTATCTCGCTTCTGACACCAAAAATACGTTTTTTTACGGATTTTGGCGCTAAAATGATTTTTTTTTTTTTACAGATTTTGCCGCTAAAAACATCTCGCTTCTGACGCCAAAAATACGTTTTTTTTTTACGGATTTTGGCGCAAGAATCCGTTTTTTGCCACTAAAATAATTTTTTTTTACAGATTTTGCCACTAATAACGTTATCTCGCTTCTGACGCCAAAAATACGTTTTTTTTTTACGGATTTTGGCGCCAGAATCCATTTTTTTACCGATTTTTGGTGCTAAAACCTTTTTCTTAACTTTATTAGCGCCAAAATATATTATCTCACTTCTGGCGCTAAAAATAAGTTTTTACGAATTTTGGCGTCAGAATCCGTTTTTTTTTTTACAGATTTTGCCACTAAAATCCTTTACTGAACATATTTTGGCGCTAATACAGTTATCTTGCTTCTGGCGCTAAAAATACGTTTTTTACGGATTTCGGCGCTAAGATCAATATCTTAAAAAATGTTGCCGCTAAAACTGATCTCGCTTCTGACACTAAAAATAGTTTTTTTTATGGAATTTGGAGCAATAATGCGTTTTTTTGGATTTTGCCGCTAAAATCCGTTTCTTTACAGATTTTGATGCTAATACAGTTATCTTGCTATAGGGAAAGATAACGTGGGTTTTTGTGGATTTTGGTGCAAGAATCTGGTGCAAAATTCAATAAAAGTAGTAGCACGCAGCAGCACACAAAGGAAAGTGTGCTCAAATGGGCTACAGTGATCTAAAGGAAGTGACTACTAACATGTTAACTCCGCCTGTAGGGTGTAGCTTACATCCAATGGCTTAATTTGTGCATACATTAAAAAGCAGAGCAAAGACGCTCCAAAAAACACTTCAAAAAACGCTCCAAAAAGCAAAAAACGCACCAAAAAACGGCCGTTTTTTCAGCTGCTTTTGACAGGCAGTGGACAGAAAACTCAGTTTCATGAACGTTTTTAGTAATTCGTTTTCAGGTCGTTTTTTGTCCACTGCAGTGTAGACATAGCCTTAGGGATGTCAGCTGTAATGTACAGCTGACATGCCACACGATCACCTGAAGGTAAACCTACATCTAGGTACATTAAAGGGGTTTTATCACTACAAAGATCATGTCTCAGATTATGGGGACAGTAAAAATAAGCACTTTTGTAATTGAGTTGCATTACCTCAGTCACTTGGTTTAGCAGATATGAGCTTTTCTGTAAATCTGTATTCTGCTTCTGCTGCTGCTGGTTGGACACGCCCCCTGGCCGGATCCCTCCTCCCCCTAGACACGCCCCCTGCACTGTGATTGGCAGGCTGACATTTCATTCAGCATGTTGGAATACGTCCCCAGACAGGAAACGCCCCGGCCACGCCCCCTGCGCTATGATTGGCTGCCTGCACACTCTGTGTTTACTCCCCTCTGAGCTGTTAAAATCGATAGGGGAAACCAAAGGGTCTGCTGTCTATAAAAAACATCCCAGCTCTAGGGTGAATGATCTGGGCAATTACTGGCTGTTAAAGTCACAGATCCCCTCATATAACACAGTATTATAGAGTCTCCTGCCTGTTAATAGGGAGAGAAGAGGAGGGGGGAGGCCAGTGTGCATTGCTCCATATAACCCAGTCTGTTGCCTGGTAACAGAGGGGAAGGGGGGGGGCAGTGTACACTTCTCACATGTCTCATCAGTTCAGGCTGTGTGTATTACTGCTTATAGCCCAGCAAGGAGCCTGTGGAGTCAGCCTGAAGCTCTGCAGACACAGGAGCAGCATGCAGGAGGCTGTATAGCTGTCCTCTGCAGACACCCTTCTGCTTCCACTGCACAGTCAGAATGATGATGTCACAGGTCTTCAGTGAGGGGAGACACGCCTCCTGGGAGGAGAGACACACCCCTGGATTTCAAATTCAATCTCAGAGAATTAGCTGAACAGCACAAACCGTTCAAACGATAAAACTCCTTTAACCCCTAAACGCCTTGGACATAAGCTTATGTCCAATGTCGTGAAGGGGTTAAGAGACATTTTTTTATAGAAAAAAATACTGAAATTGTTTTATTCACATTCCCTTTTTATGCAGATGGAGTTATTTTTTTTTTTTTTATTTTTTTTTTTCTGTGCAGCATGTTCTAGTGGATCTGTGTTGGTACTGATTCTAGCCTATAGAAGTCAATGTTCTATTTTTGGGTTTTTCACCTGTTCATATTTGTTCTGTTTTTTTCATTTATAATTTCTGCAATATTACTAAAAATTTTAAAAAATGAAGAACTGACAAACTTATATTAATGACATTAATATACAGATGATATTAATATACAGAAGGATTGCACAGAAGATTATCAATCTGTGCAGATGATACTAAACTGTGCAAAGCAGTGGTCTCAAACTGCAGACCTCCAGTTGTTGGGAAACTAAAACTCCCATCATGCATTCATATAATCTATAACAGTGGGCATGATGGGAGTTGTAGTTTACCAACAGCTGGAGGGCCGCAGTTTGAAACTACTGGTGTAAAGTATTTAACACATTAGAGTATAATGTTTTATCACAAAGGGATCTGGATAAGTTGGAGGCCTGGGCAGAGAAGTGTCAGAGGAGGGTTAACACAGATAAATGCACGGTTATGCACATGTGAAAGAAACATCCATTCCATACTTGGTAAACGGAAAAATGCTGGGGAAAAAAGTGACTGAAGAATGACTTGGGAATCCTGGTGGACAGTAAACTTAATTGTAGCAGTCAATGTCAGGCAGCTGCTGTCAAGCCAAATAGGGGTGTATTAAAAGGGGCATAGATGGACATGATGAGATCATCATTCTCCCATTATACATAGAACACATGAAATATGGTGTACAGTTTTGGGCACCACTGCACAAGAAAAACATCATAGAGCTTGAATAGGTTCAAAGGCGGCAACAAACATAATAAAAGGACTGGGTGGACTTCAATACTCAGAAAAATCAGCAGAATTAGGGTTGTTCAGTTTAGAGGAAAGACAGCTTCAGGGGGACATAAGAGCAGTGAGACTGTGGAACACTCTGCCAGATGAACGTGTCATGGTGAATTATCTAAAGTTCATAAAGGGTCTGGATCTAGTTCTAGTGTGAAGTAACATAAGTTATAGTGACTAGGATTCTGGAGAAGGGGCAGAATTTATTTTGATGCCAGACTGCAGTTGGGAAGAAATTTTTTCCCTAAAATGAGGACAATTGGCCTCTAACTCATGGGGTTTTTGCCTTCTTCTGGATCAACACTGTAGCACAATAGGCTGAGCTGGATGGACATCTGTGTTATTGGGCTTATGTAACTAAAATTAAAATATGGAAAAAAAAAGAAATCTAAAAAAAAAATCCATATTTGCATAACCACATTTGATCTGTATTTTCATACAAAAGTGTGATTTAGCCCTTAGGCTCGTCTTGAGTCATGATACTGCACAATTTTGAGTTGCAAATTAAGGAGCAATTTCAGTTAATAGACCATGTAGCAGCATTATAGGGGGAAATGAATACATTATTATTAAAAGGATTTTCAAACATGCTTAGAAACCCTTGTGCAGGCCAGGACTGCAGTACAAAAATAGAACCTGTGATCACCTCCTCAAGTCCTATTGTTCCAGCACTTTCACTGTTCCCCATCGGTGATGTCACGTACATGACTGTGCAGCCAATCTGTGGCTTCATTGGGCATGTGTCGTACATGCAAGCAGAAACCACTGACAGCAGTAACTGGGTGCATGGTCAGCTAAGCAATGTATGTGAAGTCACTAATGGAGGACCAGCAGAGAAAGCTGGAGCCGTAGAGGAGAATACAGGTTATTTTTTTTCTTAATAGCAGTTCGGGTTTGTACTAGATGCTTTTTCACATTTTGGACAACCCCTTTAACTCAGGATCAGATTTATCGGCAAAAACATTTTTTTTTTTTACATTTTTAACATCAAAAAGCGTCCTGGCAAAATGTCCTCCACATTCCAAACATAATAATTTTTTTTTCCTCATGCAAGTTATTTGACACCTCTCAATATGATGTTTCCCTATATAACATTTTCAAAATCCTGAACATGAAAGTGGTTATTCCTTCTGTGAGTTGCCAGATGTCTCTCAAGATGTGACTTCCTGGCAAAACTTCTCCCACATTCCGAACATAGAAAAGGCTTATCTCCTGTATGAGTTATTTGATGCCTCTCGCAATGGCGTTTGACCACAAAACATTTCCCACATTCGGAACATGAAAATGGCTTCTCCCCCGTGTGAATTCTCTGATGTTCCACAAGAATTGACTTCTTAGTAAAGCATTTCCCACATTCTTGACATGCATGTGGCCGCACTCCTGTGTGAGTTTTCTGATGTCGATCAAGATGGGATTTTTTGTAAAAACATCTGCCACATTCTGAACATAAAAATGGCTTATCTCCAGTGTGAGTTAGCTGATGTTCAGCAACCGCCGATTTCTTGGTGAAACATTTTCCACACTCTGTACAGGAGTAGGGCTTCTCCCCTGTGTGAACTCTTTGATGTTCAACAAGGATTGATTTCTTGGTAAAACATTTTCCACATTCTGACATGAAAATGGCCTCTCGTTTCTGTGCATTCTCATGTGCATGGTCAAGTTAAATATATTTTTATAATGTCTGCCACATTCAGAACATGTAAATAATTTATCTCTTCTATGACGTGTAGCTCTTTTAATAATCTGTGACTGATCAGATGAAGGTTCCTTGTGGCTTGCTGGATCAGGTGACAGATTTCTGCTGGGAAGGAATGAGGATATATTTAGGGTAAAAGAATGCATCTCAGAATGCTCATCATGAGGGATATTTCTAAGTTCTGTTTCACAGTCTGGAACTAATGGGTTTTCCACTAAGAGTTCAGTGCCATCATCTGTTGGAAGATAAATCAGATTTTGCTTTACTCCAAAACACAATGATAAAGATATGACATAACATTATTTTTTATTATGGCCCCCCAAGCAGAAATATTTCCCCATTCAAAGAGAATCAAGAATAAAATAAATAATTTTTACGTTTCGAAAATGCCGCTTTGCTGTGTGACTGGGAGGACCAGAATTGGGGGGGTACGAATGGTTTTTACTATTGTACGCGGGGGGCTTTTTAAGGGGTGGTTCATTAACGCACAGATACGAGGTTAAACCCGTGTTCACGGGGTTTTTTAAAGCCGTAATTGGAGCCGGATTGCGCTGGAAAATTCCGGCTTGAAAAAAGGGGCGGGGGGGGCGCTGCTCGCCGGCCCCATGGGACTTTCATTTTTCCCAAAGGCGGGACTTTTATTGAGGGGGGGAAAATAACGTTCCTTATGAAAACTGTGGATTCCCGTAAATTACTGGAGGATTGGACCCCGTACTGAAGCGAAAAAACCGGGGGCAGTACGGCTCCAATCCGGGGCGAAATTACCCGTGTGATGGGCCCAAAATTGCCCCCCCTGGTCTTGAGGGAGCTTCGCATAGACCATCAAGATAAAAGTCCCAGAACGCCCTTATTAAACCGTCAAATATACTGAAATGTTGTGGGGATTTCAAATCTTTAAAAATTGTTAAAATAAAACAAAACAAAATTAAAATGGGATTGACTTTTCCCCAATTTTCCCCGTTAAATTTAGCAGTGGGGGATGTGGGAAACAAGTCCCAAAATGAAGGGCCGACTCCCCAAAAAAAAAATACAGGGCTCAAAGCATCTGCTGCTAAGCTGTTGCTACCAGATAAACAGAATTTCGGGAAATCTTTTGGGGAGTCCAGGGCTTCCTTTTTTTTTTTGTTAACTAAATTCGGTAAGGAACTGCTTCATGTATTAAAAATGTTTAAGATTCTGGAAATAAATTAAAAACCCTCTCTTTAATCCCAAGGATTTTTTGGTTTCTTTTTTAGTGTTTAAAAACTGATTATAATATAGGGCTTTCTTTAGAATAATGAGATTCCTCGGGCATAAAGTTAAGCATAGAGGAAAGTTTAAAAGTTTACTTTCAAAAAAAATTAAGCTGAAAATCATTGCACTGTTGGTTTTTTAACGTCGCTATCCTGTTTGGTGTTCAGCTAATTGCCCTAATTCCATTAAGAAGGTCACTTTAAGCAAAGTTCTTTGCTTAAAAGTGGTTCAGCGGTATTTGTTTTGAACGTTTGACTATGCAGCAGCTCACCTGTGTTGATATTCAAAAGTTGCCGAAAAAACCTCCTTTAAAAAGCAAAGGGGGAAAATTTTGGGATTTTCCAGCAACTTTAGATGAATCTATGTCCCTAGAATATATAATTAAAAAAAACCTTGCAGCTTTATTGAAGAAACTTTTTAAAAAATTTAAATCGCTTTCGCACCAAAAAACTTGTTTTTAAAAGGGTTTTAAATTTTAAAAATTTTTCAATAAAGCTGCAAGGGTTTTTTTAAAAATAAAATTTTTCCGGATCATGGTTTTCATTTAAGTTGCGGAAAATACTACATTTTTTCCCCGCGGGGATTTGAATATTTTGGACCCGTCGGGTTTCCGATATGGATATCTAGATTACTGTTGAAACTCCACTGTTTTTTTAGAAAATCTTTTCTTACCCAGAGAGGAAAGTTTGGGGATTCCCCAAAATAACGCTTTGTACAATCTGTGTCCTTCTATGAAAGCCCACTTTCCCTGGGAATTACGCGACATCCTGACACCCTTTAAAAAACCCGACAACACAAATGATCCAGATCTTCCCGGAAACCCCTCAAGGAGTCCTGCATAATGTTCCCATTCCCCGCAGCGTCCCTCTCGTCAGTAGTGTTGATTTGTTGGCAAGTTCCACAATGTTCTGAACATCGATTCTCTTGCATAAGGAGGGTGTGGGGGCCCCCCGTGATGGACCAAAAAATGGGGTTGATGATAGAAGGGCAAACTCTCACCGCGTCCTCTGCACTACTGCATAATCCTGTGTATATAGAGAAAAATATCATATACCCAGAAAAACACCCTCCTCCAGTCACGTCCCCACCCCCATTTATAAAATACAATGTTTTTAAAAATTTGATGTCCCACACCTTTTCCGGGGTCAACGGGTAAAAAATTTCTCCATGAAAAGGTTTAATATACTCTATTTTCATTTTGGTTTCGTTTGTTATATGATGAATTAGCCAAGGTGAATACTATCGTCTTGTTAAGGAAACTATGAGGGGATGTCCATGCTGGAAGATTCTTTTCGAAAAGAACAAAAAACCCCTTGAGGTCTTTCCCTTTGGGGATCTCTTTTACAAAAACACAAAAAGTGATGAAAGCAACCTTGTAAAAAGGAGGATAGTTAAGATATACATGTTCATGGGACCCCAGGCTGAGGACCTGGGCTGTTATGGTCAGTAATTAGAGCGGTGTTCCAACAGGGGCTTTTCAGTGCTGCAGATTGCCTTAAAGGGGTTTTTGCCGGGGACGTCCCCTTACTCCCTAAGAACAAATGAAAAACAAGCCAGGGAGCTGAAGGAGAGACAGACAGCCAGAGAACAGAGCTGCAAAAGGGGATCGTGTAAAAATTTTTAACTGAAAAATCAAACAAAAAACTAGTGGTTTTCTGTTACAAAGAAACATCTTTTCTCCACACCCCTTTTTAAAGTTTTTTCCCCAAGTTCCCCGGTTTCCTCAAAATAAAGCGGGGGAATTCTATTTCAGAAAATCACACTCCCAACTATTTGGAAATTTTTTACAAAACACAAAAATATTTTCCCGGTCCCTTTAAAAACTTTTTGCAGCCCCAGTCTCATCAGAAAAGGGAAAATTTTCTCTGCACAACCCCGGCCAGCAGCCTTGTCGGGTCGTACCCTAGTGCAAGCTTTGAAGAAAACAAAGGGGGGAAGGTAAGGACCCTTAAGCTTTTTCTCAGGCTGAAATTTTTTGAAATTTCACATTTTTTTAAAAAAAATTTTTTTAAAAAACCCATTTTGGGGGATCCCCGTCAAATTACATCTTTGGAAAAAACCCCCTTTAAAAGCAAGCTAAGCCCCGACTGCCCTCAAAAATGAGGACAGTGTTTTCTTGAATAACTGTAGGCATTTTTAAAATGTAGGTAGAGGAATTTACGACAGTAAATTTTATAAAACAAATTATTATATAAAATTTAAATACATATCAAGTTAAATTTCAAAGAAAATTTCAAACACTTATCCATTTCTTAAAAAATGAGCTTGCGGTATTATATTTACAGGCTGTGCATTTGTTGTGCCCACATTTGTATGTTCCTGGTTTTAAAAAATTTATTTGGTATTTTTTAATTTGTTTTTTGGGGAGAAAAACAGGGAGATATTTAGGGTCCCCTTTTTTAGAAAATTTATTCTCTCCAATTCTTTAAGTAATTCTCACCATCTCCGGGTCTCCATACATACTAAGGTTACCGAAAATGGCTAAATAAAAATTTTAATTTTGGGGTTTAAATTAACAACAATATTTTGGGCCAAAAAAGCTTTTTTTTTTAAAAGTTTTCCCTGACAGTCAAAATAAATAACTTCATCCTTTAATTGGGAGAGGATATCCCCAGCACATTCTCAGAAAGATTATCCGGGGGCCCGGGTGCCCTTTGACATGAACGACGGGAATAGCCAGAAAAGGACAAAAAAGATTAGGGCCCCGTTTCTGAAAAGAAAATTATCCACCAGTCTTTAAATTCGTTGGGGGGCTGTTGTTGCTTTACAATAAAATTTCAATTTAAACTTGAGATTTGAGGGCTTGGTGGTTCTCCATCAGGGATTTTCCCTCAACAGTTCCTTTTTTCCCTTTTCTATGTACCCCCCCACCCTCCAGGAAAAATTTAAAACACGAAATCTTACATTTTAAATGGGAAACCGCCACACAAAAATGTTTCTAGATTTCAATGTACAAAAAAAACCCAATAAAAAAAAAAAAACCTAACAGATTTCATACATGGGGCCCTTGTTTCTTGGAGCTGCTAGGGAAACCATACCATTTCCCATCATGTATATAAAAAAAACAAAACCCCCCCATATACTTTACCCTAGGGGTTTAAAAAAAATTTTTGTGTATGTATGTTTTAACACTTTCACTACCGTTCAAAATTTTGGGGGTCACTTAAAAAATTTACTTTTTGAAAAAAAAAGCAGTTTTTTTTTCCCAAATAAAGGGTAATTTTAAATGAATCAAATAAATTTTAATACATTGTTAATGGGGGAAAAAAAGACTATTCTACCCTAAACGCCCGGGTTTTGGGTTAATGTAATATCTACATGGGTTGTATAGCCCCCAATTTTCCAAAAAACCCATCACTCCAGTTTTTTCTAAGGGTTGCTTTTGTTTTTTGCTAACTGTGAAAAAAGCTATTGGATATTTTAAACCCCCTTAAAAAACCCTTTCCATGTATTTTTTAGCAAAAGCTGACAACGGTTTTGCTCATTAGAAAAGGGCTAAAAAAAAACGACCTTCCTTTGAGTATTGAAAATTTTGGGAAAGCTTTTCATTTTTTTGGTTCGTTTTAAAACTCGAAAAATGGCCAAAAAAAAACTTTCAGGGAAAAAATCGACAGTCTGTTCTTGTGCTAAAGAAAAATTTGCGGGGAAATTCCAAAAAAAGGGAAGATTTCCTCCCAACTTGGTATTTTCTCTTTAGAGGAGAGCAAAAACAGGTCTAAACAAGTAGAAAAAAAAAGTGGGAAACCCCGCTGCACAACTAGAGAAAAAAGACAAGTACATTAGTGTCTCTATTTTGAAAAATCGACCCCTTTCACGGGCCCTCCCCATGCAGCCCCTTTTTAAAATAGTACCCCGCATAACGCCAGTGTCCCTTTACAGTGAAGGGGCGACTCGGGGATCGGGCCTTTCAGGGCAGAAGGGGCAAAGAAAAAGGGCCATACCCAAAAGATGGTTTTAAAAAAAGGGAAAAAGATTAAAAGGGGCTAAAAAAACCCCGGGACATTGGAAAAGGGAAGTTTGGGGGAAAAAAGGGGTTTTTGGGGGGGACGAATCCAATTTGAGGTTTTTTGGATCACACAGAAAACATTTGGGGAGATGCAGAAAAACCTAAAAAAAGATGCGGGAAAAAATTTCCCGGAGCCACCCTCCCAAAAGAAAGGGTGGGGGGTCTTTGGATGGCCCCTTGGGGTTGCTTTGGTGCTTGGGGAGGTCATGTGAGGGGCGGGGTGGTTTTGGTGCTGGTGGGGTCATGGAGGGGTTTTGGGGTGGCTTTGGTGTGGGGGGAATTTCATGTAGATGGTGGGGGGTTGCTTTGGTGCGGGAAAAGTGGGAGTTTTTTTGGGGGTAAAAGGGTTTTTGAAAAAAGGGAAAGGGAATTCACTCCCATTTTGCAACCCCAAAATCCCAAACCCCCTTGGGGGACAGCACTTGATTGGGGCCAATTTATCCTGCAAAAGGCAATGACCCAAAAACCCCCTTCCAAATGTGCAAGAACTATTTAGGGAAGAAGCAGGGGGGCTGGTATTCTATCTGTAAAGGAGTGGCCAGCGCGTCAAACCCGATCTCAACCCCATTTTAGCTGTTTTGGGGGCAGCTTGAAACCCTTAAAGGTATGCAAAAATGCCCATACAAGCCAAAACCCAACTTTTTGAAGGGGCTTTTTTGGAAGCATGGGGTGAAATTTTTTCCACATTACCTCACAAATTAATAGCAAAAATGCCAAAGGGTTTCAATGGGGGAATTTCTGCAAAGGGGGCATTCTATGACGAAAGCAAAATTTTTAAGTAGAAAAATTTTTATTTCAAATAAAAAACATTAAATTTTTTAACCTTGGCAATGTCTGGACGATATCTCTATTCATTTTGAAAATCATTTGAAAAAAAAGTATGAGTTTTTCAGGGAAAACAAAAAAATTGTCTGGGTGACCCCAACTACACAGTACATAACCTGTAGTCAAAAAACATGGGTTGTGTGTCTATTCTTATCTTGAAAATGTTGCATGCTGGGGAACTGCAAGTCCCAGTGGCCACACTGTGATTGTCTAAATGTGAATGTATATGTAGGTGCACTCTCTGGCCTGGGTTGAAGGACCTTCGAGTCAAGTGGCTAACCATCTCAGGTCCTTCAGCCTGAAAACACTGGAGGTTTCCCCAGGCTTTTTTATTGGGGTGGGTGGGGCTCAGGAATGGCACTGCCCGGGGGGGGGCACCAGTGCATCACTCGGTGGCGTTAAACTAATAGGCTTATTTTTGGGATGGGCTTATTTTTTTTGGAAAAACACGGTAGCAGAGCGGATGCCAATCACTGCTTTAGAACCACCAAATGCCTGAACAAGAAGTGTGAATCCGAAGCATGGGGAAAAAGAGCAGTCTGTGACTTCTCTTGACAGTGGGGTAGCTACAGGGGTCGCAGCAATTGCACTTGCGACCAGCCCCTGAGCCAGGGGGGCAACAAGTTTTCCCTCATGCCACCGCGCACATGGGTAACACAGACCCAGCAAGGCAGTGATCACATCTGCCGCAGGCACAGACTGAGGCAAAGCAGCCGGGATACACTTAGCCCACTGAAGGCAGCAATGTAATGATGTTCTTGCGTCGCTGCCTGTACAAGGTTCTAAGCTTACGCCTAGGTTTAGAACCAATTACATGTTGGAACTGGCGGGGTGATGACGCCACACCATCTGCTCCCGATTCAATGAGGTGTCCGGCGGAGGAACAGGGGAGAGCAGAGGTAAATATTTTTTTATTATAAGTGGGGTGTGGAATACCTACCTACCTGGAGGGGCCCTATTTATATGGGGCGTGCTCCTACCTACTGGTGGCACAAATGGGGGCCCAATAATCGGCTAGGGGCGCTTTCACGGTTTGGAGTCTAACAGGTTTATGTGGTAAATTCGGCAGGGACAAGTCGTGGCCGGGAGAAGATGTCATGATGATCTGGACGGGAGGCACAACGCAAAGAGCGAGAACCACTCACACAAGACCTCCCCTGGGGGTCCCTAAATGTAACCGACACTTTGGCTGTATAACTTGTTTTTTCTTTGGCTCCATTTGAAATGAATTTTCCTCTACTGGACAATTTCTTTGTATAGAAATAATTTTCTGTAGCGCGCTACACTGCAGACATCCATCATGTCAAGTAGGGAACCTGTTGTTGAAAAGTAGTGGTCTACAGCTGTTGTCTGGTGTTAGAGGGGGCCCCAAGCTGAAGTTTTGCACCCAGGCCCATGAGTCTTTCATTAGGGCCCCTTTTCTTCTGACATGTCTGTTTTAGTGAATACTTGTCTTCCCCAAGAAATAAAATTTTCGGAGCATCTTCTCTTATATATCTGTTGTGCTGTTCCTCTATTATTCCTCCTAGAAACGTATTACTGGATCAGTCAGCTGGGTATAACATACAGTAGTTACAACGGTTGGAAACAAAAAAAAAAAAAAAAAAAAAGACAAATGTTCATCAAGTTTAACCAAGGTGGAAAAGATGTGGATGAAGGGGAGGGTAGAGCAAATTTTTAAATATTGTTTCCCCTAATGATGAAGGCTTTAGAACCCATAAGACAAGACCCAACCTGCCCTAAAGGAATATTTCATTTCTGATTCCAAAGTTGCCATCAGACTGGATCCAGATGTTTTATACGGCTACATAAGTATTATTATTTAGTAGTAAGTGGTTATCAAAGCCTTTCCGAAAGCCTCAACTGTTCCTGCTGTGACCAGCACCTCATGTAGCTATTCCACAGATTCACATTTCTTAAGGTGAACAACGCTATTTTCTTCTAGAGATTTAAGGTGACATGTCCGAAAAGTGGCGTAACCATGCCAGTTTTAGGCACATTAAATCAGTGTAAAGAGCACCTGAAAGTCCGATACTTTCTAAAAACTGGCATCAGGTATACCTTAATGCACCGGAAAAGGCGCATCGCATCAAAAAAGGCGCATTGCGCAACTCGCGACGCATAACATATAATTGGTGGTGTATGTAATGCGCCTATCAAGGCGCATTGCCCGACAGAGGCGCATAACATATGTAATGCGCCTCAATAGGCACATGTAGGCGCATTTCGAAGTGACATGTATAATGCACCTAGTTTTGTTGTACGACAGTTCATTTACAAGAATATGGCGTCAAAAGTGGTTTTGGCACAAAATAGACGAAACAACTGGCGTTGGCGTGTTAGGACATGTCGCCTTTAATCTTTTTTTTCTCCAGGCAGAGGTAGCGTCTTTTGAGGGGGGCTTTACATGAAATAGCTTATCTCCACACTTTTTATAGGGGCTATTTATATACCTATATAAATGAATCATGTCTCCCTGGAGTCTTTTATCAAAATGTAATAAGTTTAATTGTAAGGTAGAAAACGCCCCTTAATGGATACCAAGAAGTAAAAATTGGATTTTACATGGATAAAGTGCTGGATTTTCCGACATTGTGAATCTGCAGTTCTACTAGGTTTATGGCCTTTATTGTTTGCGGTTTATTTGCGCTTGAACCAGGAAGGGTGCGTATTATTAAAGCAATTCAATTCTTTAAACCTCTCTCAGGCCTGGGATTTTTTTAGGGGGTTTTGTTTCTAGAGCGCCCCTGGGCAAATAGGCCCCGGGCCGCACCCCGGCCCGCCCTCGTCGGGTTTTTGCTAGAGGCCGCCGGGGGCCGTCACCAACTATTCTGGTGAATTAGGCAGCGACGCATGAACTCCGCTCACCGGGCCCCGCTCCCCTTCCTCGCGCACACAGGAAAGATCTTCGGCCCAGGAGCGACGGGGGGCGCCCCCGGGCGGCGGAAAGACTCATCACCCCCCCACCCGGGAAGCTCCCGATAGAAGATGAGCGCCCGGGCCCCGGGGAAGCAGGCCCAAAGGGGGAGTTTAGGGTTTGTTATTTTGTTCAAAAAATATATACCTGCCCTGGGAAGCCCGCAATCCCTCCCCCGTGGAAGCCCTGTTATACCTGCCCGGGGAAGCCCTGTCAAAACCCTCCCGGGGGAAAAGCCCTGTCTTTCCCCTCCCCGTGGGAAACCTGTCTATATACCTGCCGTGGAAAAGCCCGTCATATCCTCCCCCGGGGGCCCCCGGTCATATACCTGCCGGGGAAGCCCCTGCCTATTACCTCCCCTGGGGGAAGCCCTGCTATATACCTGCCCTGTGGAACCCCCTTCTTATACCTGCTTTGTGTAAACCCTTTAACACTATAACCTCCCCGGGGGAGCTTTAAATTAAACCTTGCCTTAATGGCCCCCCGGGGAAACTACTATTTTCCTGCCTTTTTAGCCTTAAAATTCCCTGCCGAGGGGAGCTAACTAAATTTACCTGCTTGAGGGGGCTAATCTATCAAAATTTACCCCCGGGGGGGCTGACCTATCTAAATCCCTGCTGGGGGAGCTTACCTATAAAATTCCCTCCCTTTGGGACTGACCTATCAAAATACCTCCCCGTGGGAGCTGTACCTAAAAAAAAAAAAAAATTACCTGCCGGGGGGGGAGCTTTCCTATCAAATACCTCCCTGGGGGAGTTTGTACTTCTAAATCCCTCCCTTGGGGAGAGGCTAAATACCTGCCTGGGGGGACTGTATCTAAATACCTCCTGGGGAGCTTATCAAATACCTGCCGTGGGGAGCTGTATCTAAATACCTCCGGGGGGGGAGCTAAAATCAAATCCCTGCCTTGGGGAGCTGTATCTAAATACTCCCTGGGGGGGGTGTACAAAATACTCCCGGGGGGGGGGAGCTGTTAAAAAAACCCTGCCTGTGGGGGCTGAAAACTAATACCCTCCCCTGGGGGGAGCGAATTTAAAATACCTGCCTGTGGGGAGCTTATCTAAATACCCCCTGGGGAGTGTATCTAAATCCTCCCTGTGGGGACTTACTATTAAACCTGGGGGAGCTGTATCTATCTATATACCCCCCTGGGGTACTATATCTTTTCCCAAGGACGAGGGGACTGTAATACCCCCCAGACTGAGGGGACATACAAACATACCTACCTTACTGAGGAAGCTGTAAAGCCTTAGTGTCCCCATGAGTAAGGCGGTAATAGATACTTTTCCCCCAGTAAAGTTTCCACAAAAAAATCCCCAAAAAAAAACGTTTTTTTTTTCCCCTTCCCCCTATGTTTTTATTAGTCCAAGCCCTCCAAAAAGCTCGATTTTTTTCAAGGGGCCCCGAGGGAAAAAATTAATTGCCCACCCCTGTTCTAGAGCCTCTCAAAATATCGATAATTCTCAATTCTTGCAGTGCAGTTTATTAGAATAAGTGGGATCTGTACAAACAGTTGGTAAGCAAGCAGTCATGATTACCAAAGGAGCCATCATTTGCAAAATGAAACATAAGACCTCTCTGAAATCCTCTAAGATCAGAAATGAATGTCTTCTCAACTTCCACTAAGTTTTTATATGATATAAACAAGGTAAGACACGTCAAGTTTAGAATCGAAGACGTTGAGATTTGAAGCAAGAAAACGGTCTCCTGGCAATGACCCGGGTAGGTCATTTTCTACTATTTTTCCCCCAGAAAGTAATATGTTGACTGCCATACTCATGTGGTTCAGGTGATGACCACTGGGTCTCCATTTAAAGAAAAAAACCCGGTGGGAAAACATACAGATTTTTTTTTTTCCAATCTTTGAT